>PISX010023461.1:0-29727 GCA_004024625.1 Mellivora capensis
CCCCCCCCCCCGGTTTTCCCACAATTCACTTTTAATTTCCTTCTCCTAGTCTCCTCCATGCTATTTCTAATGCTCCACAAGTAAAATGAAACCATATGATAACTGATTCTCTCTGAATGACTTAGTTTACTTAGCATAATGTCCTCCAGTCCCGTCCATGTTGATACAAAAGTTGGGTATTCATCCTTTCTGATGGCTGTGTAATATTCCATTGTACATATGAACCATATCTTTATCCATTCATCCACTGAAGGGCCTCTTGGTTCTTTCCACAGTTTGGCTATTGTGGACATTGCTGCTATGAACATAAGGGTACATATGGCCCTTCTTTTCACTACATCTGTATCTTTGGGGTAAATACCCAGTAGTGCAATTGCAGGGTCATAGGGTAGCTCTATTTTAAATTTCATAAGGAATCTCCACACTGTTTTCCAAAGTGGCTGCACCAATTTGCATTCTCACCATCAGTGTAAGAGGGTTACCCTTTCTCAAAATACTCTTCAACACTTGTTGTTTCCTCTCCTGTTAATTTGGACCATTCTAACTGGTATAAGATGGCATCTCAATGTGGCTTTGATTTGAATCTTCCTGATGGCTAATGATGAACATTTATTCATGTGTATACTAGGCATTTGTATGTCTTCTTTGAAGAAGTGTCTGTTCATGTTTTATGCCCATTTTTTGACATGATTATCTGGTTTTTGAGTGTTGAGTTTGAGGAGTTCTTTATAGACCTTATATATCAGCCCTTCGTCTGTAGTGTCATTTGAAAGTACCTTTTACCATTCTGTGGGCTGCCTCTTGTTTTGTTGACTGTTTCCTTTGCTTTGCAGAAGCTTTTTATCTTGACGTCCCAAAAGTTCATTTTCACTTTTGTTTCCTTTGCCTTTGGAGACATGTCTTGAGAGAAGTTGCTGTGGCCAATGTCGAAGAAGTTACTGCCTATGTTCTTCTCTATGATTTTGATGGATTCCTCTCTCAGTTTTGAGGTCTATCATCCATTTTGTTTACCTTTGTGTACAGTGTAAGAGAATGATCAAGTTTTATTCTTCAATACTTAGCAGCCCAATTTTCCCAGTACCATTTATTGAAGGGGCTGTCTTCTTTCCACTGGATATTTTTTTCTGCTTTGTCAAAGATTACTTGACCATAGAGATGTGGATCCATATCTGGACTCTCAACTCTGTTCTATTGGTCTATGTGTCTGTTTTTGTCCCAGTACTATGCTGTCTTGGTGATCACAGCTTTGTAATAAAGCTTGATATCAGACAACATGATGCCCCCAGCTTTGTTTTTTCTTTTTCAACACTTCCTTAGTGATTAAGGGTCTTCTCTGGTTCCATACAAATTTTAGGATTGTTTGTTCCTTCACTTTGAAAATTAACCCTTTTTGATCAGGAATTTTGATTAGGATGGCATAAAAGTATAGATTGATCTGGGTAGAATAGCCATTTTAACAAGGTTTGTTCTTCCCATGAGCAGGGAATGTTTTTCCATCTCTTTGTGTCTTCAATTTCCTTCATGAGTGTTCTGTAGTTCCTTGAATACAGATCCTTTACCTCTTTGGTTAGATTTATTCCAAGGCATCTTATTGGTTTTGGTGCTATAGTAAGTAGAATCAATTCTCTAATTTCTCTTTCTATAGTTTCTTTGTTAGTGTACAGGAAGGGGACTGACTTCTGAGCATTGATTTTGCATCCTGCCACATTACTGAATTGCTGTATAAATTCTAGTAATTTGTGGGTGGAATCTTTTGGGTTTTCCATATAAAGGATCATGTCATTGTGAAGAGAGAAAGTTCGACTTCTTCTTTGCCAATTTAAATACATTTTATTTCCTTTTGTTGTTTGATTGCTGTTGCTAGAACTTCTAGTACTATATTGAATATATATATATATATATATATATATATATATATATATATATATCTTTGTCATGTTCTCAATGGGAAGGCTCTCATCTTTTCCTCATTGAGAATAATATTCATTGTGGGTTTTTCATAGATGGATTTATGAAGTTGAGGAATATTTCCTCTATCCCTATACTCTGAAGAGTTTTAATCATGAAAGGATGCTGTATTTTGAAAATGCTTTTTCTGAATCAATTGAGGGAACCATGTGGTTCTTCTCTCTTCTCTTATTGATTTGTTCCATCACATTGATTGATTTGTGAATGCTGAGCCACCCTTGCATCCCAGGGATAAATCCCATTTGGTTAAGGTGGATGTATCATTATGATTCAATTATTAACTATAATTAATAATTATCAATATTAATTAATGATTATTATTAATTATAATTAATAATTATTATTAATATACATTATTAATGTACTGTTGGATCCTATTAGCTGGATCTTGTTGAGGATCTTGACATCCATATTCATCAGGGATATTGGTCTGAAATTCTCCTTTTTGATGGGGTCTTTGCCTGGTTTGGGGATTAAGGTAATGCTGGCTTCATAGAAAGAGTCTGGAAGTTTTCTTACCATTTCCATTTTTGAAACATCTTCAGGAGAATAGGTATTATTTCTTCTTTGAATGTTTGGTAGAATTCCACAAGGAATCCGTCAGGTCCTGGATTTTTGTTTTTTGAAAGGTTTTTGATCACTGCTTCAATATTGTTACTAGATATTGGTCTATTCAGGCTGTCAATTTCTTCCTGTTTCAGTTTTGGAAGTTTATATGTTTCCAGGAATGCATCCATTTCTTCTAGGTTGCTTAACTTATTGACATATAACTATTGATAGTAATTTCTGATGATTGTTTCTATTTCCTTGGTGTTAGTTTTGATCTATCTCCTTTCATCCATAATTTTATTAACTTGGGTCCTCTCTCTTTTCTTTTGGATTTTTTTGGCCAGTGGTTTATCAATCTTATTAAATCTTTTAGAGAACCAGCTTCTAGTTTTGTTGATGTGTTCTACTGTATCTCTAGTTTCTAACTCTTTGATCTCTGGTCTAATTTTGATTATTTCCCTTCTTGTGTGTAGGGTTGGCTTAATTTGTTGTTGATTTTCCAGTTCTTTAAGGTGTAAAGAGAGTTGGTGTGTTCAGGGGACTGTAGCCCATGCCCATGCCAGGTGCACTCAGACCTGGCAGCAGTGCGTGTTGCAGAAGGCTGCGGGCCTAGGGACTGCTGGCTGGATCCCATGCTGGGCTCTCTCAGGTGCAGGCTGGAGTATGCCCAGACCCAGTGGTGGTCCAGGCCACGGAAGGCTGTTGGCCCAGGGATGGATGACTGGAGCCTCCACTGGGCTCTTTCAGGCTCAGGTGGGTGCCAGCTGTGACCCGCCCTGGGACTGTGGGCTTAGGTTGTGCCTATGACTACCTGATCCCTCCAATTTCCCCTTAAGACCCTTTGTTCTTTTTGAGTGCTTTTAACCAGTCTCCAAGCTAATGCTGGTCCCCAAGCATAGGGTACTTTTGTAATGGGGTATTACTTTTTAATGGATTGCTTCTGGTGGCTCCCTCCCCCTTCTGTTTATCCTCTGATATTAGTCCAAACACTCTCACTCCTCTGTACCTCTCCACTGATGATCTTCTGCTCCTTTAGAGATCCAGAAGTGTATAATCTTACATCTCAGGCTGATTTCATGGGTGTCCAGAGTGTTCTGGTAGATATTTAGCTCAATTCAGGGGACTGGTTGAAACAGGGTCTCCTACTTCTTTACCATCTTGTCCCTCTTCAGGTCTATAGTACCTTACCAGAAACCTTGGGACTAGTTGTGTTTCAAAATTCACAGTTTTTTAGATTCTAGAACTGTCATGTAGAGTATATACTATATATATGTAGTACTCCCAGCAGGGACTAGGGCAGTACTCTTATAATAAAAAATTAATTAATGATTTTATAGTGAAATATAGGAAAATTTACACAAAGTGAAATAAACACCTCATGTTTGCTCAGGTCAGGATTTAACTGTCATGGAAGTTCAGAAAATTTCTTATTACCAAATGACTTATGAAAAATTTTAGGTCTCTGGAAAAATTTTGGTTGTCCAAATTCTATATAAGGGAGTGTGGATCTACATCCATTATGTATCAGTCTTCGCCTGAGGGGGAAATTTTATGGTCATATGGAATCTATAATATTTCTTACTTATCTAGAATTAACTTTTAATAATTTTAGAACAAAGTGAGGGTTTTGGTGGGGAGGGAGGTGGGGGGTTGGGTGAGTCTGGTGGTGGTATTAAGGAGCACATGTATTGCATGGAGCACTGGGTGAGGTGCATAAACAATGAATTTTGTAATACACACATACACAAAATAAAATTAAATTAAAAAATAATTTTAGAAGAATAGCTATAGTTTCTAGAGTTTATTGATACTAAAATAACTGAGAAATGTTAAGGAGCTTTCCCCCTATATTTTCTTCTAGGAGTTTCATGGTTTCAGGTCTTACATTTAAATCTTTAATCTATTTCAGGTTAGTTTTTGTGAGTTCTTTTACATGTGAATATCCAGTTTCCCCAGAACCATTTACTGAAGAGACTTAAATTTCTTCTTTGAGTATTCTTGGCTCCCTCATCAAATGTTAGTGTGCTATACTGCAATTTTGTGAACTAACATAATACAAATTATATCAGTTAAATATTTCATCACCTATTTAATAATTTTTATTCGCTTAGTCAAAGAAAAGGTCTCAAGTAAAAAATTAAATTTGCTATTTGGAAATTCATAAAATGCCTTTCAAATTTAAATAGAAAAGAAAGTCATAACACTTGAGTCATGGCATCTAAACTTTTAACATTATAGCAAATGAATTATCAAGCAATTTGTATAATACAGCCAAATTTCAATTATTCATAGCAATTCAGAAAATGAAAATAGTTACTTGTGACTTTGGGACCCATTCTATGATTTTTTTAATTTTTCTAAAAGATTTGCCTTCCTGATATGCTTTTCAAAGTTAAGTGGAGTAAGCTTTCATTAGGCACTATTTTGAATTATCTATATCTTGCCTCCAATTCAGATAGACACCTTCATTTAAGTATTTTCAACTTTCTGAATGAGGCAAGACCACTTAATTATACTCACCTCTACCCTGGAACTTCCCAACATTGCATCACAGCTTATAAATATCATCTATAGTATCTCACCTTTATGTAGTGCTTTTACAATCGCAAAGAAATTTATAAAGCTATGCCAGAGCCAGCATTGAACCTGGTCTCCTAATAGGTAATCTAATACAATACTTTATTAACTGTATCACATTTTCTCTCCAGAAATAAAGGGCATAAGATGATATTTTAAGGATGTTCACTCCTTATATACTTTATGCTATGTTCGGAATCCCATGGGACATGACTGACAGACATGTCTAATATGGAAAGTGGACTTTCTGAGGAGCAGGATGTGGGTCCTGGGTAGTTGGAAGTAAGGGTCATTATATTAATGAAGTATTATGGATGTAGAAGAAGAAAGGGGCTAAAGATATTGATATAGGGGCTGGCATTTAATGGGACAAACACTGGGAATCAAGGGGTGACCATATTTGAAGTATTTAAGATACTTCACATTGGGAGAATATGGAAGAAGTGTAAGGACCTATTTAGCTAGAGGCTTCTAGCCTCTAGGGGTTAAACAACAATAACCTTGTTGTTTAACCCTTAAACTGTCCCTGTTCCCCTTCCCCCCAAGGGACTTACTCAAAAACAAGTCCCGGAAACCAGCCCCAAATACAAGGGTGGGTCAGGCCAGGTGGAGACATCCGATCAGTGGGGGGATGCATACTGTCTCCCTAGTTACCAAGGAGTATGGGCCCTGCCCTTTGGGCACATTTTGGGTGCCAATTCTGACCAAGGTGATAGGCTAATTCAAATATCGGCTAGGGTACATTGTAATTCAATTGGTCACCTAGCATGACTGTGCAGCTTTCTCTGTGTGTTATAATTTCATTGGCCACCTGTGCATGGCCAGGCCCAACCACATGGCCTTTGCCCTTAAAAGCTAGTCTGTGAAACAGAGAGAGGTCACCCTCTCTGTAAGAGGTGCGGCCCTGGCTGGTCAGTTTGATTCTTGATGCTTGGGGTGAAATAAAGCTTTGCTTGACCTTCGCTTTGTATCAGTCTCACTCCTTTAATCACAGACCCATTATTGAGGGACCTAACAGAAGGTATACTTTGGTGTTTGCAGCAGCTGAAAGTGTGGTGTGATGGTTGTGGTCTCAGATGGGAAACATAAATATGGCATGGCCTCAGGGACTCTGTGGGAGAGAATGCTAACTGTAAGAGAATGCTAACTGTAAGAGAATGCTAACAGTAAGGCTGTTGTCATTTCCTATGTCTCTATCTTGCCTGATATCTGAAGGTAGTGTCTTAGCATGGCTTATAAGGAAATTCCCACAAGTAATTTCATCATAGCAACAGCATGATGAAATCCCTCACGCATTTCTGGTGAGTACATGGGAAGTGGCCTGGAACTCCTCCTGTAGTTCTGCCACTGAGAGAGCCAGACTGTGACTGAGAGGAACTACATAAATGAATCACTCGTCTTTCATTTCTTTCCCGAACACCTATTTCACCAAGCTTTCTTCTCACTGCTTATTACCCTTGACTTATCTGTGGCATTTGACTTGGAACCACGTCATTCTCTGAAACAATTCTTCCCTTATTTTCATGTCACCAATCTCCTTAGGTTCTTGTTTTTCTCTGATCATCCATCTCTGTTACTCTGTTAGTTTTTCCTTGTCTGACTGCTCCTAAAATGTTGGCGTTGTGCAGGATTTGTCCTTTGCCTTTTCCTCTCACTTTAGACTTTGTTTCTGGGCAATCTTGCCTGCTCCAATGACTTCAATTGTCTTTTTGTATGCTGATGACTCCCCAAAAGTAACTCTACCTTAGGTCTCTCTCCTGAGCTTTGTGTCTGTTGCTCTTTCTTCACAAGGTATTTTCACTTCAGTTAGCTTCAGACATCTCTATATCTACTTATGGAGAGCCTCCAGAATTCTGGACATCTCTACACGGATGACCTATACTTACCCCAAATTCAAAAATACTCATAATAAAAAAAAATTTATTTTTCTCTACCCACAGTACTTTCCTCCTGAAATTTTCAATCTATCTTGAAAAACAGTACCACTTTCTACCACTGTCTGCCCAATTATTAAAGTCACCCTGAAAGCTGAGAATCATCTATTTTTCCCTCTCTGTCCATCCCTCAATTTATTTGGTCTGTAATTAAATCTTATTGATTTCAGTTTCTGAATGTATCTGACCTTTAGTCCTTCTTTTCCATTCTGTTGTCTTAGGTCAGGCCTTCATTCTCAGTCCCCTAGATGAATGCAGTAGACCTCTAACCAGTTTTTGTTTCTATTCTTGCTCCCTCACTCTATCTTTACACCACCATCCATGTGATCTCTCTAAAATAAAAATATCTTGTTATTCCCCAGTTGAATGTTTTCAATGGTTGCTTACTGCCCATAGGATAAATTTGAAGTTTTGTCACTGTAACTGTAGGAGATATTCCATGGATAGGCCCAAATTAAGGGGTGTGACCTTTACTTATTTCTATGCCCAATTATTGGCATGTAGGGATATGTGCCCAGTGTTGCTAGATTTTCTGATTTTTCAAGAGATTCAGATTTTTATGCACAATCTTCTAATTTTTAAATAGTTCCTCAATTAAAAAATACCATAGTACTGTTTAGGCCAAATCAAAAGCTTCTGCTGGATGGATCTGTCCCAAAGCTCCTATATTGTGACTTCTGACTAGATACATAAGGGAACTGGATTGTCAGAGCAGAGAAAGTGTTGATGGATTTAGGGGAGAGGAATAGCAGAGGAAGATGGCCTGACTCTGGGAGTAGCTTCCTGGAAACTAGGAAGGGAATGAGTTTGGGGAGGGGCTTTTCTCTATTTCATTAAGTCCTGTATTTTGTTGGTGCTGGAGATGAAGTACTCTGGTGGTGACCTAAACTCATATGGAGGCTGATTGTGTACATATATCTCTAGTGGGTAAATATTGAGTTTTTTGGCTTTGTGATTGTGTCAGATCCTGCTAACCCAAAGGAGGAGGAGAAGGAACTAAAACAAGCTTTTATTTTATTTATTTATTTATTTATTTATTCATTCATTCATTTTGCTTTATTACTTAGGGGCTTAGAGCAGTGGGGGAAGGGGCAGAGGGAGAGAATCTGAAGCAGACTCCCTGCTGAGCACAGAGACTGTTGTGGGGCTCAACCTCACGACCCTGAGATCATAACCTGAGGAGAAACCATGAGTCAGACACTTAACTGAATGAGCCACCCAGCCGCCCCCTAGGATAATTTTCAGGATCAAAGATATAGCCCTTTCATCTTAGAGCTATGGACACCCTGACTTTATTTACCCTTCAATTTATGCCCAATTCTTTGAGTTTGCAACTGGATAGACTTGAGCATCATTTGATCAATTCTGTTTTATTTGGGGCATGGATTATTCAAATATCTTCACTCTTACTGTTCTCTCCTTTTTCAGAAGTTGCAAGTCAAGACCACAACTTGATACATCAAAAGTGTATATTTTATATGCAATAAATGTTGGATAAAAGAAGATCGGTTTAAAATTTTATTAATCTAGGAAAAAGATTTTGGGACTAGTTGGAATGAGGTGTGGGTAGTGAGATAGGATTGATATGAAGGACTGTGTATGTTTATCACTGTTAAAGGGTTTAAATTACTTAAACTATTCTTGTCTTGGGATTTATCAGATAAGCAAAAGTTGGCTATGTATAGTCTGTTTAAAAACAAACACTGCTGTATTACAAACTTAGGAGCTATCTCTTCTAATTTCAGCTCTTGTATTCTTAGTACCTTTTGCCAAGGTAGCATGTATGAACATCAGAATAAGAATTTGATAACAGATAAAAATAGTTTGTAAAAGAATCAGAAATGCTAAGTCCTTACTTCTCAACTTGGGAGATTTTACCGAAGCCTTGCTTGCTGAACTGTTCATCTTTGCTGGAGAGATTTTGGTGGTTGAATACTTCATTTTAGTCTTCATTTTCCAGGCTTCTGTGGATTAAAATGTAATATTAGTTCAAATGCCTCAACTTGAAAATAAACAAAAACAACTGTGGCTGACTCAAAATAACATTAATAACATAGCCACATAAAGAAAACAATTATTTCAGTAAAATTTGAATTTAGTTTCTGAAAATATATCCATATTGAAATATAGTCAGAGGACAAAAAGAGCTACAAATAAGTATTAAACTTTACATAGTGGGTTATGGTTGATAATATTGATATTAGGATTCTGAAATATTTTTACTATATTATAAAACAAAGCAAATAAGTAGATGTGTTGATACTGTATGATTTTTACTGCAAGGGAAAGGAGATACAAATTAAAAAAAAAAAAGAAGCCAAGGGAAAATCTCTGTAACGTTAAATCTGAATCAGTACTATCAGTGTGCCCCTATCTTAGGTTCTAAATACTTTTTCCTCTAAAAGGAACCAGTACTCTCTAGGTCTGGGCTGAGAATGTAAAGTGAATATGGAATATTCAGTTATGCCAGAAAGCAGTTGGTCATTCAAAAACTTGTGAGTCTGTGTCAAAAGGACACAGGATCCTCTTCAAAGGGTTTCTCACTGGCCAAATTTGGCACAATTTGAGCATCAGAAAGAATGGTAATTCTTCTTGTAATTCACTAATAGCATTTACTGCAATAAGAAACCCACTAGTCCATAACATTCTTTAAGAATGAACGAACAAGGAATGTATTCATTACAGAATGAATGGTAGAGTTCGAAAAATAACAGTCTTGTAACCCTCAGTGTAATACTTGATACAAGCAAGGATCATCAATGGATGCTGTGCCTTGAATGTCAAGCTGCGTCAGAGTACCTTATTGAAAGAATATTGCATTTTCTCTTATAAACTGCAGAAAACCCCATATTCATTCAGTAGGGTACCATTGTCTGGCTTCATCATCAAGGTAAGGTAGTGGTTCTTTGATTTGTGAAGGGAGCAGGACTTCTCCACCCTTAAATTCTCCCTTACGTTGCTTGAAATTCTACTAATAGTTTACTCCTACTTGCATTAAGCCTTGTCTTCTTTTTCCTAGATTAAAAAAAAAATTGGTGTATTCCAGAGGTGATTGCTATTTAAATCTCTTACAAACTTTATATGAATCAGCTCTTCTAGCAGGGTAAGGGATGAGCATTTGGTTACTACGTTGGAGGACTCCATAAAAGATAAACTTCACGCAACTTAATTTTTGTTTCTGAACAACCTTGCATGGACTGAAATTCCAAATTTTCTTGTTTAGATGGAACTAGAATCTTATACACAAACATCCTATTTACAACTGGCTTCATGAACAAGAATCTTCAAAGGTAGAAAAAATGCTTAGGAGCAGAGAACCTTAGATGTCATTTGTCATTTTCCTGAGCCTCTAAATCTATGGATGAGTAGGCTAAGACTGAAGGGAAGTGCCTTGCTCAGAATCACAAAAACAAAACTGGGGCAAGAATCTAGCCTACTGATATCCATCTTTATGCCAGAGCTTCTGCACCATGTCTCCTCTCTCCCTCTTCCAATTGTAGGAAGAATATAATCAGAACTGGCAATTTAACTTCAAATGCTTGGGTAGTTGTCTAACTTCTTTAGAAATAATAAATTTCTAAATATGATAGTTAATATGTAATAATAACATGTGCAGTTAGGTAATCTTACTGTAGTTAAATTTTAAATTTTCAGAAAATAGTTCAAATAATACCCTGCACACAGTAGGTATTCAGGTAGCACTTTACTGATAACATGAAAATTGTAATGCTGGATTGTTGTTTTTGTTTGTTTCTGTGTTTCCTTTTTTATCCAAAGATCCTTATGTCCCAGAAAAAAAGTTCTCCTGGATGGACATTAACCACCCCCTAACCAAAAAACTGTTGCATTTTCATATAAATCTGGGAAGTGTTCCTATGTGTATTATTCAACTTATTTTGAAGTCAGAACCACATTAGCATAGTAAAGATGTTGAGAGTCTTTCGTTGAAGATTCATGGGTACTTTTGTTTAATTATTTTTGGAAATTATTTGATCTTGTAACTTTCCCCACTACTTCTACTAACACACCTGTTAACATGGACTATCTATTATCATGGTCTAATTTGAGATAACACACTTGGAGGAACTCTGCTCTAAACCAAAGTTAGCTTTCTGATTTAAGCAACATAGATAAGAAACTGAAATACCACATTTACAATGGAGTGACTGACACAGAGAAAGTCAGTTGCTTTTTAAGAATTGAATGATAAATCAACAGCATAGTCAGAAGAAAGACTAGTCAGGAAATATTTCCAAATCCTATTCTAAAAAACAAAGTGTTTTCTTTCTTTCTTTCTTTCTTTTTTTTAACAAAGTGTTTTCTTTAAACAGTCTACAAATATTTTGCTTTAAAAAGTACAATCACAGAAAAAAAAATACAATCATGGGGCGCCTGGGTGGCCCAGTGGGTTAAAGCCTCTGCCTTTGGCTCAGGTCATGATCCCAGGGTCCTGGGATCAAGCCCCACATTGGGCTCTCTGCTCAGCAGGGAGCCTTCTTCCCCCCCAGCCCACCTCTGCCTACCTCTCTGCCTACTTGGGATCTCTGTCTGTCAAATAAGTAAACAAAAATCTTAAAAAAAAAACAAAAACCAATCACTCTTTTCACCATTTTTTCAGACCTGTAATTTACTCTTTACTCTCCTATTTTTAAGTCAGAAATATTTCAGAATATATAGCAGTATAAAAATCACTAGTTCTTCTTGCACACTGGTTCTGATACCTTACCTTAGTTATGAACATGAAAGGCTCGTCTCAAATAATGAAGTTTCTTGTTGTCAGCATTTTGGTAGTGGTTGATGCTATATTCCAACTCTACTTATATACGCACTTGGATTAAGCAACATTGGGTGGCAGTGTTTGATAAATGAGGCAATGCAAACTGCACCAGTTGAATGGATTAGAATGAGTGGGAGTATACCTTATTCCCACAGCCAAATCCTAAACAGAGCTTTTAGATGATTTTAACTGTAGCACTTCCAAAGAGTTATACTCAGTTAATCTTTAATTTTTATGAAAGCTCTATGACATGGGCCCTAGGTACTGTTTATTGCTCAAAATAAAGCATACAAGGGTAAAGATTTTCATTGGCTTTCTCTTTTCTACTGGGAAGTCAAAAACTTTAGATAATCTTTTTCTGATTGTAAAAATAATGTATGGGTGCTCAGAAAATGGTTAAATGATAGGAAAGCATGTATGCTATATTTCCTGACATTCTTTTTCCAATACAGAAATACTATGCATATCTTTCATAAGAAAGAAAATCTACTGCAAGTATTATTTTGTAAGTTGTTTTTTTGATTTTCCAATTAATGTGACAAATATTCTTTTATAGGAGGCTTTATAAATAGCTTTCAATCATGTAAGTATAGCATAAAAAATCTTTTATTAACACTTTGACCATTTCTGTTTTTCTCCTTTTTCTTTTATTTCTAAAATTACCACAGTCGCAACAATTGACACCTGTGTGTGTGTGTGTGTGTGTGTGTGTGTGTGTGTGTGTGTTGTGATTCCTGGTGAACTTTTGCATGTTCACTGGTAGCACAAATTCCTAGTAGCAAGACTGCAGCACCAAAGAGTTTGTGCACCTTGTATATTGAAAATACCCTATTGAATTTCCAAAAGTTTGTATTGATTTATAGGTTTTTAATGATCCAGGGAATGTTCTTTTCACGATTTCCTTAGCCACAATGGGTGTCATCACCTTTAAAATGTTTGCCTTTCTAGTGGAATTTAAGAAACAAAACAAATGAGCCAAGGGGTGGGGAAACAGAGACAAACCAAGAAAGATACTCTTAACTATAGAGAACAAACAATGGTTACCAGAGGGGAGGTGGGTTGGGGGATGGGTTAAATAGTTCATAGGGATTAAGGACACCACTTGTCATGATAAGAACAGAGTGATATATGGAAGCCTTGAACCACTGTATTGTATACCTGAAACTAATCTTATATGTATGTTAACTAACTGAATTTTAAATAAATAAAAATTTTTAAAAATTTGCCTTTCTAAAGAGTGGAAAATATCTCATGGTTTTGAATTTTATATTTAGTGAAATTAAGCATCTTTAAAAATATATTTGTTGTCAGTTTCTATAAATTATTGATTTATATGAATTCTTTATGAATTAAGAAATGAAACATGTGTTATCTGTGTTGAAAAATTTTCCCCCGTACCATTTGTCCTTAGACAAATGGCATTTTTTTGATAATATATAAATTTTCAAATCTCATGTGGTCAAATTTAATTATTGTTTTAGAATTCCTGGATTTTGTGTTCTGCTTCAAAGGACCTCCCCTCCTCTAAAATTATAAATAAATTTATCACACCATTTTCTAAAATTTTATTGTCTACTACTTCATACCTAAATCATTGACCCACTATCATTTTTAGTATATAAAGAATAGGATTTTTTCCCTTCCAGTGCTTATCTCAACCACACATGTAATCCAATTTAGACAAAGTGAAGTTTCATATGTTATGTTGGGACTAGCATGCAAAGGGCTGTAAATGCAGCAATAGGGAGTTGGAATTTCATCCTGTAGTCAACAGGAATCTTTTAAAAGTTTTTTATGCAAGTGAGAAGTATTATAAAAAATGTGTTTTGTGAATGTAATTTATGGTTGTGTGAAAGAATATCTGAAGGAATGAAAGAAGAGAAAGACAGGAAACAGAGCCCAGTCAGAAGGCCAATTAAAATACCCAGGCAAAAAGCAGTGAGGGCAGGGACTAGGGCAATGTTAGGCCAGTAAGGAGCAGATGAAGGTGAAGAGTGCTGCTGGCATTTCATAGAGTCCTTAAATACTAGCGTGAGAAAGGGCCCCAGAGATCCCTGTTCCAGTTCCACTAAGTCACTTAGCTCCTTAGTGGCTGAATCAGGATTAGAACCCAAATTTCACTCTCAGCTCAGGGTTGTATCCACCACAGAGCCTCCACAGCTCTTTTTGGTAGTGTTTGTATCAGCTCTGGACTGGGGAAGTGAAGAGATCAGCTCTGGACTGGGGAAGTGAGGGGGCTATCAGTGGTTCAGAGTAGGAAACTCAGGTGAAGAGTCCTTTTTCAGGCACAGGTAATGAATCTGAAATGGGGCAGATGGAGTTTGAGATACTGAGGAACAAATATGGAAATTCCAGCACTGAGCTGGAATTAAGTTGTGGGTGGGTAGGGGAGGCCAGAAGTAGCAATCTGGATTTGCTACAAGTGGATTTCATTGTTACAGCATGAGAATTGATGATGTAGGAACAAATGAGATTGTCTCAGCTGAGTGTGGAACAGGAAGAGCAGACTATGTCTAGATGGAACTATAGGGAATACCTTTAAGAGGTTGGAGAAACTAAGGAGTTATCAAAGAAGACCAGAAAGAACACTAGAAAAAAGAAGAAGTCATATATTATGAAGGCTAAAAGAGAAAACCATCTCAAAAAGGAACATATGGTTGATGATCACTACAGAGACCTAGGTGGAGATTAAAGACTTTGGAAAGAGTCCAGTAATCATGAGAATCTCCAAGAAACTGCAGTGGATTGCACAGTGGAGAGGAGGAACTGAGAATTTTTCAAGAAATACAATAATGAAAGGGAAACAAAGAGAAAATTGTATCTTGACAGTACCATGGAGAATGGAAGATACTGCTTACTAGTTAGATGACCTTGGGCAAGTTACTTGATACTTCTAAGCTCTCAGTTTCCTCATAATAATTTTCTTTATAGTAATAAATGAGCCATTCAGTGGCTCATTGAAAGAATTATATGAGAAGTTATATTTTAAACCCTTGGCACAGAAGCTGGCACATAGTGTGAACTTAATACATGTTTTCGTTATTATTATTGATTTTTTTATTGGAATATGGCCCTCTTAGGCTTGTTTCACTATAGAGAGAAAAGGAGAATGAAAAGAGGGAAATGAAAAGGAGAGGACTGGTTTAATAAAGTCCCAGAGGAGACAGAGAGAGGGGAAAGAATACTAGTGGAGTGTTTGGCTTTAAAAAGGAGGATGCATAATTCTTTAGAAGAGGAAGAACAAGAAACTGGGAGAGATTATGGCATTTTAAGGGACATGAGCTTGATAGTCTTATAAAAATGGCCTGAGGGACGCCTGGGTGGCTCAGTTGGTTAAGCGGCTGCCTTCGGTTCAGGTCATGATCGCAGCGTCCTGGGATCGAGTCCCACATCGGGCTCCTTGCTCAGCAGGGAGCCTGCTTCTCCCTCTGCCTCTGCCTGCCACTCTATCTGCCTGTGTTCTCTCCCTCTCTCTCTGACAAATAAATAAAATTTTTAAAAAAATGGCCTGAAATCTTCATAAAGTAGGTTGTGAGAAGAGTTATAGAAATTAAGAGAAATAAGCATGAGTTTTAATTTTTGAGGGTAAGTGGTTCCTCGGAGAATGTAAAAAAAAAAAACACAACAATTTACAAGGAATGGGGATCTACTGTTCATGGATATTGAGTTTCAGTTTTATTTTTTATTTTATTTTATTAATTTTTTAAAAAGATTTTATGTATTTATTTGTCAGAGAGAAGGAGAGCACAAGCAGGGAGAGCAGCAGGCAGAGGAAGAAGCAGGCTCCCAGCTGAGCAGGGAGCCCGATGCAGGACTCCATCCTAGGATGCTGGGATCATGACCTAAGCTGAAGGCTGAAATTTACCTGACTGAGCCACCCAGGCATCCCCGAGTTTCAGTTTTAGAAGATGAAAAAATATTTGGACATGGGTTGTGGTAATGGTTACTCAATAATATGAATGTACTTCATACCACTGCACTACATCCATAAAATGGTTAAAATGATAAATCTTAACACAATTTAAAAAATGATTTTAAGGGGCGCCTGGGTGGCTCAGTGGGTTAAAGCCTCTGCCTTCGGCTCGGGTCATGATCCCAGGGTCCTGGGATCGAGCCCCACATCGGGCTCTCTGCTCAGCGAGGAGCCTGCTTTCTCCTCTCTCTCTGCCTGCCTCTCTGCCTACTTGTGATTTCTGTCTGTCAAATAAGTAAAATCTTTAAAAAAAATGATTTTAAAAAAAGATTACAAAATGGGAGTGAGAAAACCCTGGGAGAGAAAACCCTAGAGGCAAGGGCCCTGACAGAACTTGTAGTATTTAGGGAACTAAGCAGGCTAGTGTGGCTGGAACTCAGTGGACAATGAAGAGAGTATAATGTCATGGGGTCGGTGATGGAAGGGGAGAGAAGCCAGCTAGGGCTGGGTCATGAAGGTCAGGGGAAGGAACTCAGATTCTATTCAAAATTCAGTGGGAAGCCGAGGAAGTGTTTTAGATAATATGGGATGTGACTTGGGTTTTGTTTTTAAAAGAGTGCTCTGGTTGCCCTATGAGGAACAGATAGAGGGCAATAAGAGGGAAGGAATGAAATCAGCAAGGAGTCTGCATTAGTTCAGTGGTGGTGATGATGATGATAATAGTGATGGCAGTTACAGAGTCTTGGCCACCTATCTCTAATTGTCACCATGACCCTGGCATTTGAGTATGACTGCCTTCATTTTAGAAGTAAGGAAATAGAGATTGAGAGACTAAATAAATGTCTTAGTAAGTAGCAAAGCTAGGGTCTGAACTCAAGTACACCTTGTTCTTTCTCTTAATCCATGGGAATCATTGGTAGAATGAAGTATAACTAAATTCCTGAGCCTGAAGGTCCATTCATCACCTTGTCAAGCTTGCATGTTCTTGCATGGTCAGAAGATCTATGAAGGTATGGTGCAATTTTACAAACCCATTGTTGGGTACTAGAAAATTACTGGAGGAAGAGAGTGTCCTCAAACTTTCCTAGCTGGTAGGAGGGAGAGGAGATGAGGAGTGTGAAGAAGCTTGGCAATACTATATGACTTCATTCTGGGAGATTGTATAGGGGAGCAAGAGGGAGAGAGTGAGATGGGAGGGTGATCACATTATCCTCTGTTCCCTTGGGTATACTGGTTTCACTTCTTTCTTGGGGGAGGTCAGAAAAAGTGATGTGGAGGAACAGGAGGTTTAAGTTTGGGGAACAATGAGATAGCATTGTCCTTACTCAAACTGAATCACTTCCTGTCTCCAAGTCACTGACACTCTGAAAGTTTCTACATACCCCTTACCTGGACCCAGGAGAGAACATTTCTTCCAGAAAGAGGAATCAGTATGAAGAAATTTGATAAATCAATATATGACTCAACCCAAACCCATGTAAGAGGAGGTAGGGATGTTATGAGTATTTAGGAAAACTTTCTTTTGTTCTTCACTTAGCATAGGTAAAGTACGTCTATGCCTTCCCACAGTTTTCCTGGACTCATGCTTACCCAATCATTTTTATTCACTGGCACTACCTGTCCCTTCAACTTTTCTAACATCACAGAACACCTCCTCTCCCCACTGTACATTTTGCACCATTGGACTGCTTGCTGTTCCTCAATTCACTGGACACTTGCACACCTCCACACTTTTGCTCAAGCTTTTCCTCTTGCTAGAGATCCCTTTTCCTCTTTGTCTGTGAATCCTCCATTTAACCCTTAGAGCCCAATTCAAATGCTTTTGTTTCCCTAACCACCCACAATTAAGCAGAATTTATTGCTTCCTTTCTTACTTGCTTATCATATCCAAGTATATACAATTTCACATCTCTTCTGCTGGACCGCTAGCTCCTTGGGAACAAAGACTATACCTTAGTCATCTTTGTTTCCCAAGCAATTATTGATAGCAGGCACCCAGTAAATATTGTGTACTTTGTATCTGTCCTTGCAAAATCCCTACAAAATAGATTAGGCAAGTATTTCCCACTGAATAGGCCCTGTCCATATCCCAAAGATCTACTGAGTGGTGGAGTTGAGACTGTAAATTGAACAGTGTGGAATTGGCTGTAATACAAAATGACAGTTTTATATGACTCAGCGAACAGAACTCAGGTCTTCTTGTTCCTGGGTCAATGCTCTTTCTATATCATTTAAAGAAGTTGACTTGCTGCTTGGCCATGGCCCTGTGGTTTTAGTATGACCAAACATTTCGAATTGTTCAGTTCAGTGTGTTGTTTTATTCCCCTCTGGTGCCCCTCCCCATGCCTCACATACTTTGGAGACATAGCTATGTATTGAACCAAATCTTTAATGAATTTTTTTCTTTTTTTTAAGAAGCAGAGTTAGAATGACCTCCAATTCCAAGCTTAGACCTTAGACTCAGGGTTTTCTCCTTCCCTGCAGGGCTGTTCAGCTCTTTAGGTCTTAGTTTCCTCATCTCAAAAATGAAGAGGGTGCATGAAAGCCAGGGTCTTCCTATCCCTTTGACTCTTTCTTGTGCTCCTATACAGGCTCCCACTTCAACGCCTTCCTTCCCCTTTCCCTGGGCCTGCTACTTCAATACTAGCAGCTGCACCAGTCCCTTGCCCACAAAAGATGTCATTCTCAGAAAAATGCACAAACTCTGCCTGTGCCTCCCTCCTCTCCTTTCACTACCTCACAGCACATAGGATGACAGGGTTAGACAAGAGGAGAATTAAGTAACCTGGAGTCATGTCTTAGGCAAAGGCAGATCTAAAATTCAGGTAAACCATGGACTTAGCTACATTCTGTTTTAGGGCACAATTACAGAGAAAAACCAAGTCTGTAGCATACATGCATGGATTTGGAAAACTCTTAAATGCTAGAGAAATGCTATCACTTAAAAAGAAACAACATGGAACAAACTGGTCCTTGGTTTTAGTTTAATTCTGAAGTTTAAATTTGAGATCATTTTTTTCCTTTTACTTGTAATTTTTAAAGTAAAACTGGCCAAGTAATATATAAATTATGGATTTTGTAAAAATTTAGTGGAGCATAAAAATTCAATAAGCATATGCAGAGTTAAAATAAAAGCTTTATATGTATAAAATATAAATAAAAGTTTTATTTAAAATAAAAGTTTCATATATATGTATATATATACACACGCTTTATATATTTACAACAATTTTGTCAGGGAGGTATTATTACTTTCCCTATTTTACATGAGAAAATTGGGGAACAGAAAGATCAAGTAACTTGCCCAAGGATCCATGGTTAAAACCTGAAGCGCGCATGTTTTCAGAATTCATGAGGTGCTCTAGATAGGGGTGGAGGAACGTAAACTTCCGGGTTTCAGATATTCCTACTTATCACCCACACATAGAGCAGAAACTCCTTATTCATACTTGGTTTCTGCTTAAAGTTTACTTGGTCAAAAAGGTTTTTCTACAAGAAAACAAATTAAAGTTTTGAGAATATGGCATAAATCCCTGTCATCTGGATTATTTAACCTTGTAAAGGGAGAGTGAAACTAAAGCCCAGTTCATATACCATCATTGGCAGTCTAGTTGGTGAGTAGATTTAGGAGCTCCATAAGGAGTAGAAACCCTGTCTGAAAAAGAAATAATGTAAAGAGCCCCAAGAGATTTTTAAAAAATCAGTAATTTATTTATTAACATAAATATGGTTTATATGTTTAAATTTTAATGTTTGTCCATTATAAAGTTAATTAAACAGACTTTGTTTTCAGTACGATGGTGTATTAGTTACCATGACAAGTACTTCTGACTTTTGAAATACTGAAAGAAATAGTAAAAAAAAAATGTCTTTTTAAACTCATGGTTGAACTGGAGGGGAAGTAAAGAATGTATAGTGTTCAAAATACTGGGAGGCAAGAAATCTTGGCTTTTTCCTAAAGTTCTCTATCAAATGCTAGAGACAGGGTAAACAACTATGTGAAATGCAGGCCCCAGGAGATAAAGCCCTGGATATGCCTAACATGGGGATTCTAATAATGCATGGCCTAAACCTGAACATTCAAAAACCTGCAGTTGCAGTAGAAGGGTGGTTGAGATAAATAAACTCACTTGCAGAAGGACACCAAAAAGTTTGTTTGACTCAACTCTGGCACTGGATAGAAAGAAAACAATTCTTCTGAGGATTTCTCCCCTCATGAAAAGTCAGCCCTCATATGGGTTTATAGTCTGAAATCACACTACCTGTGTGTTTCCAAAAGTCTGAAATAGAGAATTAAATATAAAATGGTTTTAGGTTGGTAGTGTCTCAAGAAAAATGGGAAAGGCAAACACAATTCTTAACTTGAACTCAGCTGCAGCCCAAGCCACAAAGCATCCGTTTGCACAGAAAAATTTCCAGGCCAAATGAGTAGTTTGCAGTCAAAATTTATAAAACAAACAAGAATAGTAGGTACCATATTGAGAACCACAGAAGGAGCAGACATCAGAAACCAACCTGCAAAGTTGGTGTATGTATTAGAACAACCAGGAATAACATATAAAACACTTAGTTTTAATATCTTTAGGTAGAGTTCTAAAAATATTGAAAGCAGGAACAAAGAAAAATTAGACTCAAAGAAGATCCAAATAGAAATAAAAAATGTAATATTGAAATTAAAACTTCATTAAACAACAGATTAAATAGATTAGACATAGTGAACTAGATGAAGAATCAGTGAACTAGAAAATATATCTGAAGATATTCTTTGGAATACAATTCAAAGATATGTAAAGATGGAAAATATGGAAAAGGGTGTGAGAAACGTCGAGGACAGATAATGTGTATGTATTTGGAATTTTAGAAGGGGATGATAAAATAGAGAAGGGAAAATATTTGAAGCTTTAAAGACCAAGAACTTCCAAAATTACTGAAAGATTCCAATTTCTAAGGAGTCTTTCTAAGGTGTCTAAGGAGTCTTGGGTCTAATAATCCCAAGCAAGTTAAAAAAATTAAAGAAATCCATATTTTTGTATATTAATTATGAAACCACAGAACATTGAAAAAAGAGAGAAGGTGAGGAAAATGAAGCTATTGGGACGAGGAAAAGAAAATTTTGATAGGGCTTCTGGATGGATTGTTAGTCCTAGAGTAGTCCCCAATTTCACAAACCTGAGAAATTAACATTAGGTGTTTTTGGAACCGTTAAGTCAGATCTTTACTCGAAGTCACAGAGCTTTATGTGGAGTCAGGACCAGAACTCTGATCTCCCAACTCACTAAGTGGTAGCTGTCACTACTCTTTCCTCTCTAACCTGGGGATGTTTCTTTAAAATATTAAACAATAGCAAAGAAAAACAAAGTGTGAAGAAAGTACAGGAAACAGTTTCAGTTTATCAGGGAACTTTCTGGCACTGTCGTTATGTATCATGTATGGAATTTAATAACTATTTTAATACATTCTTACACAGTACAGTGTCCCATTGCTAGGAACCAATGAAGCTGCTCAGTTTTCCATTTGGGGTAAGGAGACAAAGCATTGTTTCCTTTAAGCTTATAAGATAACATGAAGGTAGAATGAGAAAGGTTTTAGAAGATGAAATCAAAGCAGAGTCACAGAAAATAGTTCTGGCATAGCATTCTATAGAAGGTGGCAAAAGAACAAGTAGGGATAGATGCAAAAATCTCAATCTGGGAAAGTCTTCTGAGAAATACACACAGGGAAAGCATGTACCAAGCCACAGGATGTGTATATACCTGAGTCACTAAGTCATAAATCAGTACTCAAAACTGGAGATGAAATACAGTTTGTTTTGTTTCAGTTCACTGCCTTAGACCCAGCTTGTTTTACTTTCTAAAAAGTTTATTAATACTGAGATCCACAGCGGAAAACAACTAGCAAGGCTTGTGTCTCAAGACAAATCATTTGTATATATATCAAAATCTATCATCTTTGTTCATTAAAAGATAGTAATTGCATCTATGTATATTTATGTATGGAAGAATTATTTCTGAGTCTTGCCTAATTCTCTACAAATATATACCAACATGTGTAAGAACATCTGGAATTAGCAACAATACAAGAAACATAAATTGTTTAACCAAGAATGAAAACTTGCACATTATTGTTAGTTTTGACTCTGGGAATAGTGCCCAGACTCCAAACCCTGAAGTACTTGAATATTTGTATAATTTGAAATCCTAACAAGGATACAATTCTCTGGGCAGTAGCCTAAATTTTATCAGGTAACTTGCTGTTTGTTTTTTTAAGAAAAACATGAGGTCTTTAGAAAGGCAAAGATTTAAATTTTGAAGCTCAGAGTAGAATGAATAGAATGAAATACATATCTTAAAATTGGCTCATTTGTAAAGAGGCAGGCTTGGGTTTGGTACATTTTTCAACCACATAAAACGTTGATGAGGAGAAATTTTTTCCAGAAACCACCAATATATATTTAAAGCCAGTGAAAGTTATACCTAGCTTCAATTTCTAGTGCACAAGGATGCCACTTAGATACTTCTGGAATTGATCCTGGGAGCTAGTAGGCTTTGGAAAATGAAGGAATAACAAGAGGAATTTCTAAAAGGATGAGCCAGAAATTTATGGAAATGGGGACAGAGGAGCTCTGGTCTCTAAAATTTGGAAGCAAGAGAAGGCAGCCTGAAGCAGCAGCTGAGGTAGCAAAACTTTGTATTGGTGGAAGATAAATGTAGCAGACTTCCTTTAAAAATAAAAACATTATAAAAATAGTTTTCTCTTCAAGAGTGGAAATCAACTACTGGTTCGTCAAGTGCTTGCTAATTGTATTATGAAGACTAAAGATAAGTTTCAAAAGTAGGTATAAAAGATAAGTTTCAAAAGATAAGTTTTGGGATGCCTGGGTGGCTCAGTTGGTTAAGCGGCTGCCTTCGGCTCAGGTCATGATCCCAGCATCCAGGAATCGAGTCCCGCATCGGGCTCCTTGCTCGTCAGGGAGCCTGCTTCTCCCTCTGCCTCTGCCTGCCACTCTGTCTGCCTGTGCTCTCTCTCTCTCTCTCTCACTCTGACAAATAAATAAATTAAAAAAAATAATTATTAAAAAAAAAAAAGATAGGTTTCATGGTCCTGACACCCAACCAGAAGATGAGAATTGTCCTTGTGCTAAAACACAAACTAGTCAACCCAGTCAGCCTTTATTTTGATGTCACATGTAGAACCTTGATATATTCTGGTTTATTGAATGGTTGTGATAGGGGCTCCTGGGTGGCTCAGTCAGTTAAACATCTGCCTTCGGCTTGGGTCATGGTCCCAGGGTCCTGGGATTGAGCCCCATGTCAGGCTCCTTGCTCAGCAAGGAGTCTGCTTCTCCCTCTGTCCCTCCCCGTTGCTTGTGGTCACTCTCTCTCTCAAATAAATAAAATAAAATAAAACAAACAAACAAAAAAAACCCAAAAACCCAAATGTTTGTAATAAATTAGACAAAGCAAATACTGTGTTCAATTATATGTCACTTGAACAATGTTTTAATCAAGAAAATTAATCAGGGTGGATTATTATTAACTCATAATGATTCAACAATACTTCAACTAAATTTTTTTTAAAGTATTTTGTATTTAAAGTCTATAAAAACTAGCTCTTTCTGCCATCTTGGAGCCTATAGAGGCCTGCCAGGAACAGGACTCCTAAAATGACAGAAGTCTGTGGTCCAAGACCATTTTTTCTGGCTATAAGTGGGGTCTCTAGAACTGGAGGGAGCACTTCTTAAAATTAAATGTGTTTAAAAAAAAGGGAAAAACTAAAATTAAAGGTGTTTATCCTTGAGATGAAATTGAATTCGATCTAGACAAGAGATAGGCTTATGTGTACACAGAAAAGATAAACACAGTAACTCCTGGTAGCAAACTGAACAAAACCAGGGTAACCTGGGGAAAAGTAACTTATGCTCATAGAACCAGTGACATAGTTCATGCCAAACTCTGAAGCAATGTTTCTACTGAAGCCACAGAATTCATGTGATTCTGTACTCCTGAAGGATTTAAACTTACTGAAAAGTAAATAAACAAAGCTATAGATTTGTTTAAAAAAAGTATATAAAAACAAAATTTGTGACCGTGGAACTAAGAGAATAATCCTTTTTTTTTTCCTACTATGATATGACACTTAAAAAAAGTGATTCCATTGCATGGAGCACTGGGTGTGGTGCAAAAAACAATGAATACTGTTACGCTGAAAAGAAATTAAAAAAATTTTTTAAAAATGCTAGAATGTAAAAAAAAAAAAAGTGATTCCTGACTTTCTTTTCTGAAACCTAAATACAATATGATGATTTGTTTCATTCCCTAATTAATGTTGCTTTGCAATTGATAAACAATAGACAAATGGCTCAAGTCCAAAATTACAATTATAGTGAAGTCATGTTTTTTCTAAATTGTGTTTCCTTTGCTAACTCAATTCCGAGGAAAAATTACTAGCTTCCCCAGACTGACAGAGTGTATTTCTAGGGAAGGTAAAGAAAATACATGCATTAAAGGAGAACCACAATGCCCACCTATCAGAATGGCTAAAATGAGGAAGATGGAAAATATCAAGTATCTGTAAAGATTTGGGACAAATGGAATTATTATACATGGCTGATTAGAGTACAAATTGCTATACCTGCTTTGGGAAATAATTTGGTAGTATTCACTACAGATGAACATGTGCATACTTTTGGCCCAGCAATTCTATTTGGGGGAATATATAAAAGGCATAAAAATGTCAAAAGACATAATAAGGGAATGTTCATAGCAGTAGTAGTCATATAATGCTAAGCTGGAAACATTGAAAATGTCCATCCACATTATAATAGAAAAATGGTTGCACATTTACTTAGAGGAATTCTAACTATTAATGAGAATAAAAAAGCTACGTCTATGTGGAACTACAGGGATGGATCTCACAAATGCAATGAGTGAAAGGCTTGATGAATTCATTTATAAATAGTTCAAAAACACCACAAGCAAATTGGATGTATGATATTAGAAAGCATAATGCTATTCTCAAGGTACAGAGTGGTGACTAGAAGAGGACATGAGAAGGCTCTTAGAGGTCTTCAATTTCTTCAATTCAATTTCAAAAGAAACTTCAATTTCTTTAAATGGTTACTTATGTTTGTTCACTTTGTGACAATTCATTAAGCTATCCAGTCATGATTCATGCAGTTTTGTGTGTGTGTGTGTGTGTGTGTGTGTGTGTGTGTGCTATATGTGAATGAAAATTTTTAAGTTAAAAGAAAGAGAGACTGTCAGTGAATTCTAAAATATACAGGTTCCACATTCTTAAGTGTCGTGGTCAAAGAGACTCATTGACAGAATTAAGTAAGCACTATACGTCATGATTTTAAAAATTAAGGAAGTGTCAGCATCTGTGCTTAAGAATGCATTGAGCTGACTGGAAAATGGTCAGTTGGGAAATGCACACATTCTCTTCTTCTTTTAGTACAAAATAAGTGGTTATGATATGCCTGATTAGACTTAGTTTTCTGACCTGAAGGAATTGAAATTTGCTCAGATTAAAAGAGATTTTTGAGGTGATTTTGAAATAAGGCAGAATCCTCATGGTAAATTTGAAAAGAGTTTGGCTGCCCTTCCTAGGAGTGACCCTCCCCCACCATAAGTTCTTAAAAACCAAAAATGGCTGGCGTTCTGTGGGAATTGGAAGATGTTGAAAGTTACATGGGTTGAATGCTGTTTCTTAGCTGACAAATCTCTTTTCTTTCCCCAAAGAATAAATTTAGATATGCAGAAACATAAGCCATTCATGGTAATCCTGTCTGTCTGACAATAATGTATTTAGGAGTAGGCATGTGACTCAGATCTTGCCAATGAGACAAAGGGGAGGTGTGTCTGGGACTTCTGGAAAAAATTTTTTCCTTAAGAGTAAGCACTTTTTGACGTGCACTCACTTGGCCTCTGTGAGGATGTGATGCTCAGAGCTCAGAGCTCTCCCATATAGGCAGAGATCATGGACAGTCTGAGGACCGCAGAGGAGAGGGTGAGAAGAGTTTGGGTCTTTGGTGATGTCCTTGATTCTTTGCATCAATTGTGGAAATGCCCACTTTAGAACTTCTTGCTAAGTGAGCAACAAGTGTGCTTATATTTTAAGCCATGTTCAATTCATTATTCTATTTTTGTAGCTAACGCATATCAAGTCATACAAATTCTCTTTGTTTTTTTGTCTAAATGTCATCTACATTGGCTTTTTCTAAACACTAAAATTAAATGGCAAACAACTAATGCATTCTGGACATTGATTTAATAATATCTTTAAAAACAGCTGGGTTATTTAAATATTTCCCCTGCCCTCCATGCTTAAAACGCTTCTTTTTCTCTTTTAATATAATTTTTATTTTTATTTTATTTTTAAAAGATTTTATTGATTTATTTGAGAGAGAGAGAAAGAACATGAGAGGGACAAGGGGCAGTGGGAGGGAGAGAAGCAGATTCCCTGCTGAGCAAGAAGCCTGACAACTACTCAGGCAGGCAGATCCAGGACTCTGAGATCATGACCTGAGCTGAAGGCAGACACTTAACCAAATGAGCCACTCAAGCGTCCCTTTAATTTAATGTTTAATTAAATTTTTAATTAAATTTATCAAATTTTATTAAATTTATTAAATTCAGTAGTGTTAACTAGATCTGCAGCAGATATCTAGAACTTTTGCAAAAAACTTTTGCAAAATTGAATTAAATTTTTAATTAAATTTATCAAATTTTATTAAATTTATTAAATTCAGTAGTGTTAACTAGATCTGCAGCAGATATCTAGAACTTTTGCAAAAAACTTTTGCAAAATTGAAACTATATTCATTGCACAACAACTCCCTGTTTCCTCCTTTCCCAGGCCCCTGATGACACTGTTCTACTCTCTGTTTCTATATGTTTGACTACTATAGACACTCATATAAGTGAGATAATACAGTATATAATGTTTGTGTCTGGTTTATTTCACTTAGCATAATGTCCTCAAGGTTCATCCATGTTGCAGCATGTAATAAAATTTCCTTCTTTTCAAAGACAGAATAATATTCCATTGTATGAATATACCACATTTTCTTTATCCATTTATCAGTGAATGGACATTTGGGCTGATGTTACCGCTTGTCTATTTTGAATAATACTGTGATGAACATGGGTGTACAAATATCCCTTCAAGATCCTGTTTTCAATTCTTTGGGCTATATACCCAAACGTGGCATTGCAAGGTCATATAGTAGTTCTATTTTTAATCTTTTGAGGAATTATCATACTTTTTCTATATCAGCTAATTTAAACAGTTTAATATTTAAATAATTTTATATTTTAAACAAAACTATAGCATAATAATATGGATATATAAATGATATATTAAAATTAATTGTAAATATATTTTCATAATGTGTGAAAGTTTTCTCTTTTACAAAGACTGAAGTTACTCCTTGCATAACTTTTATAGGAATTTTCTCCTATGTTTGGGATATGCCTATCAAATAGTAATAGAAACACTGGTCAAGTTGTTAAAAGTTCTGTAGAACTTTAAATGTTCCACACTACCCTCACTGCCATGTTATCCCAGATTAGTTGGTATAGTCAAAAGCCAGAATGAGAGTCCCTCCCCATGCTGGTATTCAGCTGGCAGGCTCCACGTGGCTTTTCCTATTTTCCTATTTATCTCTGCTTATGCCATACCAGTTGTAGAACATCACCCCAGGATAAACCATGAGATATTTTTTTCACAACCAAATAGCCACCTAGTAATATACTGTGTCAGGTATTAGATGATAATAAATTTGATTATTAAAAAGAAATTTAAAAATTAAGAGTATGGAAATTCCTTCCTTCCTTCCTTCCTTCCTTCATTTCTCTCTTTCCCCTTCCTTCATTCCTTCTTTCCTTCCTTCCTTCCTGGAATGAGGGAAGGGTCACACTTTAATGTCCCAGTCCTTGGTCCCTGGGCTGTCCAGTGCCTAGGCATTCCTCATGGCCCAGCTGCTCATGCCTGTGGTGGCTGGCCTACTTCATCAGGGCCTTCAGCAGAGGCTGTCCCATCTTCCTTGGGCACCAATTTCACATCTAGCTCCAGCTGACCCATGTAAAAACTGAGGGCACAAGCACAGAGCAGGCCTATGGCCAACACCCATGCCCCCATGCCCACCAACTAGAAATTGCTGCCCTACACCATGCTCAAGCTGTGCAGCAGGAAGAAGCCACTGGCAGCTTCCCAACCCATGTCAAGTGTTTGGAAGTTTGCCACTCACAGGTGTGGAGGTTCCTGGCAATTGAACTGAAAAAACTTAAGTTACAATCCACACCCTGGATATTTAATTCCTGTACAAGTTTAAACAGAGCTTCCTTGTGCAACAATCAGAAAATATAACTCAGAGGGCTGGAAACTTGTCCCATGATGGTATGACAATCCTTTGTCTCCCACTTTGTCTACTGCATGGGCTGCTCCAGCTATTCCCCAAATTGTTGACTTAATCTTCATTATGTGGGCTTCTAAGTAGGTTCAGCCTTGGTTACCCAGTACCTGGGTTTGAGGTGAAAGCTAATAACATGGAAAGACTGTGTTAACCACCTCTCTTCTTCTTCAAGATAACACTTAATTGTTTTCCTCCTTTGTAATGATTTGGACCTTTTCCTGAGTAAACCCAATGATTCAGGGTGAAAGAATATAACTGGTGTTCCTTCCTTTGCCAAGAAGAGGACTTGCATATAATAGGTACAGAAGTTATCTGGACCTAACAATGAACAACAACCCTATAGGTTAGAGGTCACTGCACTGTTCAGCCTAGATAGTAGTCTAAATAAACTCAGATGCTCTTTTAGGAGCATATATGACAAATAACAAGAAAAAAATTGGATGCTGCTAAAAAATGGACTTCTATCTAATTTTTATATTTTTATGAATTTACAAATACAAGGATTCAGAAACAGTTCTTTTTTCCAACTGGCACATCACAGTGCAAATTGTTTTAATGCTTTAAATGCTGAGTCTGGAGAGAGCAGTCAAGATGGCGGAGAAGTAGCCACTGAGACGACATCAGGTCGCAGGAGATCAGCTAGATAGCTTATCAAACCATTGCGAACACCTACAAATCCAATGGGAGATCAAAGAGAGGAAAAACAGCAATTCTGGAAACAGAAAATCGACCACTTTCTGAAAGGTAGGACCGGCAGAGAAATGAATCGAAAGCGACGGGAGGATAGACTGCGGGGGAGGGGCCGGCTCCCGGGAAGCGGTGGAGCAACAGAGCACTAAATTGGGACTTTTAAAAGTCTGCTTCACTGAGCGACAACGCTCCAGACGCTAAACCGGGGTGAAGCCCACACGGGGTCAGCGTGGCCCCAGGTCCAGCAGGGTCACAGAAGGATCAGGGGTGTCTGAGTGTCGCAGAGCTCGCAGGTATTGGAGCAGGGAAGCCGGCTACAGAGACAGAACCGAGGAGTGAGCTCTCAGCTCGGGGTTACCTTGAACCGGTCGCAGGCTGGGTGAGCTCAAAGCACGGCCAGAGGCGAGGGAGATGGGAGTAGCCGGGGCTTTTCTCTGAGGAGTGGAGCCCCGAAATCTCAGCTCTTCTAGGCTGGAGACTGGGAGGCTGCCATTTTCATTCCCGTCCTCTGGAACTCTATGGAAAGCGCTCAGGGAACAAAAGCTCCCGAAAGCGAAACCGAGCGGATTACTTAGCTCGGCCCCTGGTAAGGGTGGTGCAGCTCTGTCTTGGGCAAAGACACTTGAGAATCACTACAACAGGCCCCTCCCCCAGAAGATCAAAAGAAATCCAGCCAAGACCAAGTTCACTTAACAAGGAGAGCACCGGAACTCCAGAGGAGAAGAAAGCAAAGCGCGGAATTCATGGCTTTCTCCCCATGATTCTTTAGTCTTGCAGTTAATTCAATTTTTTCTTTAAAGGGCATTTTCCTAGGGTCTTTGCCACCCTTTTAGTATTTTATTTGCTCCTTCATATAATCTTATCTGGAAAAAATGACAAGGCGGAAAAACTCACCACAAAAAAA
>PISX010023462.1:0-29634 GCA_004024625.1 Mellivora capensis
GGGAGGTTGGGGGAGCCAGGTGGTGGGTATTGTGGAGGGCACGCATTGCATGGAGCACTGGGTGTGGTGTAAAACTATGAATTCTGTTACGCTGAAAAGAAACGAAATTAAAAAAAAAAAAAGTTAGATGCGCCGCACGTGGGATTCAAACCCTTTGCTCCTGGGGGAGGCGCTCCAGGTTTGGAGTTTCCTCCCGCCCGTGCGGGGGGGCTCTTCGCTGGAGCTGGGGTCGTCGTGGGATTGCGTTCCAGCCTCGCCTACCTGCTTCCTCGTGCACCTTCTATCCTTTTGCTCGGCGTGGCGGTCCCTCTGCCAGTTTTCAGTTGGATTTTTAGAGGAGGTTTTTTCATACGTAACTGTGGATTCCATGTCTTTGTGGGAGGATGTACGCCCAGGAGCTTCCTAAGTCGCCATCTTGAGCCGGAACTCGTTTAACTTAAATAATAGGCGCCTAACAGGCGCCCTGATGGTGTCTCCTCCTCCAGTGTCCCCTGTTGAAGGAGAAGCTGCTATCCTGAATTTGCTTCTTAACAATTTTAATCATTCCTTTACCTGTTTAAAGTTGATTACATATAAGGGCACCTGGGTGGTTCAGTAGGTTCACAGGACGCTTGATTTGGGGTCAGGTCAGAATGTCGGGGTTGGGAGAACTGCTTGCCAGGGGCTCTGCTAATAGTGGGGAGTCTGCGTGAGATTCTTACTCCCCGCTGTGTATTCTTTCACGCGCTCTCAAATCTTTAAAAATAAACAAAATTTATCACAGGTATATGCCCATTAAAACAATGTCATTTAACTTTGCTTGCTTTAAAATCTTAATAGAAATGGGCATATCCTGTATATATTTGTATCTTTCTTTATCCAACAATTATCCAACATCCAACAATATTTTTTTAAAGATTTTATTTATTTATTTGACAGACAGAGATCACAAGTAGGCAGAGAAGCAGAAAGAGAGAGGAGGAAGCAGGCTCCCTGCTGAGCAGAGAGCTGGATATGGGGCTCGATTCCAGGACCCTGGGACCATGACCTGAGCCTAAAGCAGAGGCTTTAACCCACTGAGCCACCCAGGCACCCCACCAAGAATGTTTTTAAAGATTCCTCGTGTATGTGTTGATGACATGAAGTTGAAGGTTGGCCACAGCAGCTCTCCTAATGTATATACAGCCAAGGAAAATTATTTCACGAACAAGTTTTTTTGTTTTTGTTTTTTTTTAACCTAAGTCAAATGTATACAAAAATATTTATTTTTTGATTACCACTTTTTCTGTTCATGATCCATTTTGTAGACTGAAATTCCTAATTGCAAATGTTAATTTTGATTCCAAAGATGGCATAGCTTCTTTCTCAGGCCCAACTGTAAAGTGTCCTCATAATTTACTGTCTCCCCACTGGTATTTTAAGGAGTGATTCTGACTGAAACCTATCCATGAGACTAATATGAGGAAATGTGAAATTAAAACAAAAGGGCATGAGTGTATGTGGGAAGCAGGGAAGGCTACGTTCTAGGCAGAGAATTTTGAAGATGCTATTCAAAACTGGGAATGCGATATTTCATTTCATGTAATTTATGTCAGAAACCTTATTTCTTCCAAATTTAAAATTATTTTATTACATGCATACAAAAATAAGAATTGGGGCAATTTCTAAATGAATCGATTCAAAAGGGCTCTTTCTAAAGAGTGTTTTTTTTATTTTGTTTTAAGATTTTATTTATTTATTTGACAGAGATCACAAGTAGGCAGAGAGGCAAGCAGAGAGAGAGAGAGAGAAAAGAGAAAACAGGCTCCCTGCTGAGCAGAGAGCCAGTTGTGGGGCTGGATCCCAAGACCCTACGATCATGACCCAAGCCCAAGGCAGAGGCTTAACCCACTGAGCCACCCAGGTGCCCCCTAAAGGGTGCTTAAAAAGTATGCATTCATTGGCACATAAACCATCTTTTTGTTTGTATAACTCTACACTACTTGAATCCCATTACTATTTGTGGCCTAACTACTTCACACTCAGTGTTCTGATTGCCTTTTAGGTGCCAGGTACTGTTCTTACAGCAGGGAATAAGCAATAATGAATACTCTAAAGATAAAAAGCAGCCATTGACTGCCTCTGTCAAAAACTAAGCAGGTAACTGCCTTATCTGGGTTTCACCAGGACCAGACATCTTTACCCTTAGTTTACCTCAAAATTAAAAACAAAACAAAAACGAAAAATCTAGAGTTATGTTTCCAGTCCTGAAACATCTACATGGCAGATGAACTCATCTGGCATTCCTTAAAATTATATTCTTAAAAAATATGTTCCTGGGTTATAAGCAAAGAGTAGATTCTGTTAGGGATATAGGGTCACATTCTGCAATGGAAGCCTGCTCCTGGCCAACCTTAGCCACACTCATCTTGAGTAATTCAGTTTGGACTCCAAAACTGAGGACCAATAGGTTGACAGAAAAATGTTAAAGTTATTTAGAATGACACCTTTTAGTTTTCTTAATTATGTTGAAGCTCTTGGTAAATCTTATTTATTGTATATAGTACAGGGCAAACACAGAATACTGTTTTGAACCGCTGAACTCTGTGTTGCCTTAGTTTCCCATCCAGAATTCCTATAATTTTCTTAGCTCTTCCATTGTATTGGCCATACAAGTAACCTCCAGGATGTGTTCTACCCTAGATTGCCCTTCGCACTTAAGAATTTACTACAGACAACAAAATGAATGGACTGCAGATAATGAGGAGATACTCTGTATTGAAAGTTGGCCACTGAGAGGCCAAGAAATAGTTGGAGGCATGAATTGTCTCTTAGGCTTCAATAATAAAAGTAATTCTAGAACCTACGTCCCATTCAATGGAGCCAGCAATCCAGGGCATGGTTGGGTAAAGTCCTTGAATCTATAGCCAATTAGTTAGCTCTTTGCGTGAGCGCCTGCACAGGAAGGTAGATTCCAAACAGGTAGAGAAACTATTGAAAGACCTAAATTCTAGAAAAGGGGTTCAGAAAAACATATACTTTGAACTTCTCTAATACCCCTTTTGAGGAGGTGTTTTTAAATACTAATAGTACTACTATCATCAACCATGAGTGCAAACATCATCCTACTGAGTCCTAAAATGTACTAACCACCATGAGACTCCTTTCCCATATTCTATTTTTGCTAATCTGCTAATAGTTTACAAATTATGTTATGATCCCAACTTTATAAGGGGAAAAAGAAAACCTATCAGATTATTTCATTTAATTGCCTTCCCATCATTCTGCTTTTATGTCGAGGGGTCCTTGCTTAGGCTCAAAGAAACACAGTCTTGTGCAGACATATTTATACTGCCTCATGTGCTGCTTGTTTAACTTCCTCCACTCTGTGGACCAATGCCATATTTTTTATTCATGGCGATTGTCATTTTATTAAACTTGTCTAGTTTCTGCACAAGAACATCAACTTGAGGGAAAATACGATTTTTTTTGTAGCAATATGATTTAGTGCTACATGTACAGAGACTAGAACAGTACTTGGCATATAGTCGGCCCTCAGGAAATACTTCTTGAATAAATGAACAAAATAATATCTTGAATGATAATCTGGCAAGTGATAAAGCCAGGATATAAGCAAACTCAAGTCTTCAGTGGCCAAAATTTTTCTTTCTACTAAATTTCATAGCTTTTAAACTCAGAATTATCAGGTGGTACATATTAGAAGCTCAAATTTCCCAACAACGGAAGAGTTCTGTGTGGTTAGAAAAACCCAGTCCTCAAAGTGTGAGTGACTGGTTATGATTGTTCATGTCTGTAATTCATTCTCATCGTCTGGTTAGATTACATTCTTGGGATGTGTGCTTTTTGACATCCCCCAGATTGTTTTTTTTTTTTTTTTAGATTTTATTTATTTATTTGACACAGAGAGAGAGATCACAAGTAGGCAGAGAGGCAGGCAGAGAGAGAGGAGGAAGCAGGCTCCCTGCTGAGCAGAGAGCCTGATGCAGGGCTGGATCCCAGAACCCCGAGATCATGACCTGAGCCGAAGGCAGAGGCTTCAACCCAGATTGTAACCAAGAATGGACAATGCCAGACCATCAAGTCCTATGAACATATCAACCACAATAATTCTCGAGTACTCCAGGGCTGGAATTGAGTTCAGCTTATGTTATACTTAGAAGTATAACATTAAATAGAAATCTCAAGGATACTTTTTTATGGGGCTGTAATTATAACATTAACAACTGGAATGATCATGTAAGTATAAAAATAGGTAACATAAGTACAGGTTGCACTGAGAAACTGTTTCTAGATGTCAGAATGTTTTGAATGTACTGTAATTTGTAGAACCCATCTGTGCAGATTCAGTTATATCTTTCAAATATTGAGTACTGACTGTACTTTCTTTTAAAATTAACATATATATGTATTATTTGCCCCAGGAGTCCAGGTATACGAATCATCAGGCTTACACATTTCACATTTCACACATTTTCTCACCATTTCTTTCTTTTTTTTTTTAAGATTTATTTATGTATTTGACAGAGATCACAAGGAGGCAGAGAGGCATGCAGAGAGAGAGAGAGAAAAGAGAAAACAGGCTCCCTGCTGAGCAGAGAGCCAGATGTGGGGCTCGATCCCAAGACCCTGCGATCATGACCCGAGCCCAAGGCAGAGGCTTAACCCACTGAGCCACCCAGGTGCCCCATTTCTCACCATTTCTTAATAACACTGGGGACAATGCACCATTACAGATGCCACACATAAGAGGCAATACCAATTAAGAGAGTGTCCAGGGGCGCCTGGGTGGCTCAGTGGGTTAAAGCCTCTGCTTTCGGCTCGGGTCATGATCCTGGGGTCCTGGGATGGAGCCCCGCATCCGGCTCTCTGCTCAGTGGTGAGCCTGCTTCCTCCTCTCTCTCTGCCTGCTGCTCTGCCTACTTGTGATCTCTGTCTGTCAAATAAATAAATAAAATCTTTAAAAAAAAAAACAGATTTCTGTCTACTCTAGAGATAATCACCAGTCTATATTATGTTAATCTTGTATTTGCTTTGTGAATATTTGGTAATTGAAAGTATCATATGTGTTCGTCATGCTAACTTTGCGCAGTTCTGTAACAATATCCAAAAGACTTACCAAAGCTCCTCCACCTCTGATTTGCTGGCTTGCAAATTCGTTTATTCACACTTAAATCTTAAAACTTAATTCTGCTCATTTCTCCAGGCTCATGTTATATAAGTAAGTTAGCACTGCTTGCTCATCTTCAACAGGTCTTTTGCTTATAGAATGGACTATGGCATGAAGGCTGGTTAAGGTCTTTCTTATCTACTTCCCCTGTTCTTTTTTTTTTTTTTTAAAGACTTTATTTATTTATTTGACAGACAGAGAGATCACAAGTAGGCAGAGAGGCAGGCAGAGAGAGAGTGGGTGAAGCAGGCTCCCTGCTGAGCAGAGAGCCCGATGTGGGGCTCAATCCCAGGATCCTGAGATCATGACCTGAGCCGAAGGTAGAGGCTTAACCCACTGAGCCACCCAGGCACCTCTCCACTTCCTCTGATCTTATAAATGAATTCCCCAAGGTCTTGAATTGCACCCCCCCAACCCTGTCCCATTCCCCATATACTTTGTACTTCTCTTAACCTGACCTTCATTTCTCCATCTCCCTAACTCCACTCCCGTTTCTTCTGTTCATGCCTTAAGTCTGGCACAGATACCACCCCTGAGGGTCTTTTTCTAAACTAAGGGGATCTGTGGCAATCTGTGTATTTTTGTAAAAGTTACCACATTTATTGCAATTTCTTTTCCCTTAGCCTCTTTTATGATACAGTGGGTTTTTCTTCATGGTGGTTCTATAGTATTTGAAAGAGAGACTTGTATATATCAGACGTTTAATGTCAAATGAGTGAATAACATTCTAACAAGATGCCGTGATTACCAGATATTCTCTTCAGGTAATTAAATGTGAAATGGATTTTAACAGCTATCACAAAAAGCAACAAACACATGTTCTTTTTATACATAGCACCCTTTTCTATTTTTATGACTGTGCCAGAGTGAAAATATTTTAGATGTGTTTTACCACAGAAGTACTGTTTTAAACAACAGTAATAAAACTTTCTGATTATCCTGTTGCTTCCTTAAAACTAAATGCTCAAACAGTGGTTACACTCAGGTCTAATATATTATTCAAAGATTTCTATGATAAATGCGTGAAGGGAAAATTTAGTTCCAGGAAGGTGATATGAATCAGATCAATGGAAAGAATCATGCTATATACCGTAAGAATTTTATGGGCTTAAATTTACATTTCAAATGTGCAAAGAAATATAAAATTGTAAATTGACAAAGCACTCTAGATAAAATACCAAAGAAACCTGGATCAATCCTGAGCTCCAAGAATATTATGAACTTTCCTTTGTGTGCAAATATCCCACCAGAGAGAGATAATTGGTTTGACTCCAAATACCAGATACCCTAGGCAAATGGTGTTTGCATATTGAAGCTGGAGATGGTAGTTGCTATTGCTTATGCCCTTAAATCCATGCAAACCTGCTTTTCTTTACATAAAAATTTGATCCTGTCACTCTTCTGATTGTAACTGTTCAATGCTTCATAAGTAACAAATGGAAACTCCTTCGCTGGTAAAGGAGGCTCTTCCGAAATGGGTTTCTAGCAGCAGTCTAAAATCCCATCTTGGCACCTCCCATCACATGTTATGCTTTAGCTATGCTCTACTCCTTGAAGTGCCACAGTTCACTGTGAACGCAGGCCTCCATGGGTTTACATGCTGTCCTACCTGCCTGGGCTTTCTTCTCTACTCAGCAAATCAAAACTCCTGTTGGTGTTCCCTTCCTGGTCCCAATGGAACCTCTTCCATTGTCCTTATTTTAAAACTGCATTCTAACAATTTGTCGTTATTTGCATATATGTATACATTTTTTTAAATAAGCACCTTAACCCCATGCTTCCTGCTATCCTAGAAACAAGGCATAGAGTAATGAGCAAATATTTATGATCCCTGATCTCTTGATGCTTACAGATGAATAGAGAAGCCAGTCAGTATAAAAGCAGTGAGGGTAATGGGATAGAGGAAGGTCTTCTATGAGACTGTAAGGCAGGGAGACCAAACCAAGTCAGAAATAGAGTAGGTCTTCTGTGTGGAAGTGTTCAAGTTGAGAACTAAAGGGAGAGTGGAAATAACTCCTACAGAGTCTTGGATTAATGAATAAAAATTCAATTTTCCTTAATGACCTGTATATTATCTTTGTGAAGAAACTAATGTTAGAAGTTGGAAACTGTCTTTTTAAACCTGGGAGTTTATGGTCCTGTAATGGTCGTAGTTCCCCTGTGTTATAGGTTGACTGTGCCTCCAAAATTCTCATATTGAAGCCTAATGCCCAATGTGAGGGTATTAGGAGGCAGGGCCTTTGGAAGATGATTAGGTCATGAGGATGGGGCCCTTATGGATAGGACTAGTGTCCTTATAAAGAGGCCTCAGAGACTCTCACCCCTTCTACTGTGTTAGCACACAGTGACAAGATGATTTAGGAGTCAGGAAGCAGAACTAGACACAGAACCTGACTATGCAGGCAAACCAGTCTTGGACTTCCAGCCTCCAGACCTCTGGGAAACAAATTTCTGTTATTTGTATGTTACCTAGTCTGTGGTATTTTGTTCAAGCAACCCTGATGGACTAAGATACACTGTGTGCCACTATCCTACCTCCAGGACCCTTAATAATCCCAGATGAATATATGACACTTCAGGATATTCTCCACTTGGGTCACATTTATGTGCATTCCTAAAGCACTTATTTTTTATTTTATTTGTTTGGAGAGAGTTGGGAGGCCCAGAGTAAGAGAGAGAGAGGGGAAACAGAGGGAAAGAAAGAGAAAGAATCTTAAGCAGACTCCAGGCCTAGTGCAGAGCCCTACATAGGACTTGATCTCACAGACCTGAAATCACGACCTGATCCAAAAATCAAGAGTCAGACACTTAACTGACCAAGCCACCCAGGCACCCTCATTACTGAAACTTTTAAATAATTGTTTCCCTTGGGACGCCTGAGTGGCAGAAGGTTAAATTGCCGCCTTGGGGTCAGGTCATGGTCCTGGGGTCCTGGAATCAAGTCCTGCATCAGGCTTCTTGCTCAGCGGAGAGCCTGCTTCTCTCTCTGCCTCTGCCTGCCACTCTGCCTGCTTGTGCTCTCTCTCTCTCTGACAAATAAATAAATAAAATCTTTAAAAAAAAGTTGTTTCCCATATAGTCACTGATGAAAGAAAAGAAACCCATTTTTTAAAATTTATTTATTTGACAGAGAGAGATCACAAGTAGGCAGAGAGGCAGGCAGAGAGAGAGGGGGGGAGGCAGGCTCCCCGCTGAGCAGAGAGCCTGATACGGGACTCGATCCCAGGACCCTGAGATCATGACTTGAGCCGAAGGCAGAGGCTTAACCCACTGAGCCACCCAGGCACCTAAAAAGAAACCCATTTTAAGCTACATAAGGGGCAACAGCTTGTGCTGTCTGTCTTCTTTACACCAAGAGTAAATATAATCAACCTGAAAGACCAATCACCCTTTTCATTCTCTTTGACAGATTGAAGGTTTTGAATCTAAGCTGTGAAGGTAAAATGCTTGCATTATCTTGGACAAATCATTACTTGTTCTAGGCCTCAGTTTTCTCCTTTGTAAAATGGGAAACATAATACCTAACCCCCTTTGAGTTACAAAGAGAATTATATATGACATAATGAAAGTTATGTCATTTCTAAGTTGTTGATAGAGTTTAAATCCCTTGCCTTTTGAAAAAAAAAAGTATGATATCAGAAAAACGAGATCATTTGCAAATATTAGGCATGGTCTCTACAAGAGTCTTTGAATTAAATGAAGAATAATATGTGAATGGACACATTAAAATAATGATTTTTATATATCAAATGGGTGAAACTTGGTTCTGGACTCCAAAGAAGGAGGTATTTAATCAGTAAAGAAAGTTTGCAGAAAAATATTTTAAAAAAAAATCTATAAACTTTAGGACTTTGAGATAGAGGGAAAAAACAGCTTAAGGAAACCTCATCTTTGACCTTTCTCTATGAAGGAAAAGCATAAATGAAGAGGGATAGCATCTTGAATATTTAAATATATATCCAAAAGAAATGACCCCCCAAAAGGTATAAACTGTGAATTTTGTATTTTTTTCTGTTCCTCTTCCAATACTGAAAATGTTGCTTTAGTTAAGGAAACTCTTCCATTCAAATATTAGTTATTCTAGATTGTCCATAGCCATGAAAGCAAATACATCCTGATTTGCTATGACTTCAACACAATTAATGAACTTTGAATTTTAAAAAATATTTAGTTTTATAACAATGTGTATTTTCCCAATCTTCCAGAGATGCAATTCAGTCAGTGGTTAATTTAATTGAAATACCAATATTCTTTCTTTTTCTAAATTTATTTATTTGCCAGAGAGAGAGGGAGAGAGAACGAGCGAGCACAGGCAGACAGAGTGGCAGGCAGAGGCAGAGGGAGAAGCAGGTTCCCTGCCGAGCAAGGAGCCCGACATGGGACTCGATTCCAGGATGCTGGGATCATGACCTGAGCCGAAGGCAGCCGCTTAACCAACTGAGCCACCCAGGCATCCCGAAATAGCAATATTCTTAAATGCAATCTTCTAAGGCAGTTTGAAACTGTAGCAAGTAATTGCTTTGAGCAAGGCTACTTACATGGAAAGGCTCTCTACTTACAACAGGGTCCTTTAATTATAAATTCTTGACTTGATACCTGGACTTCAGCACATAAGGGAATTCAGGTTTTTATAAAAATGTATGAGGGCTTCTTATCCTGGAGGTGTGTAAAAATGCATTACTGGCCTCTGATTTTTCTTTCTCTAATGAGTCCCTTTGTCTATTTCTCTCCATGACCCTTGACTATAATCAATGCAAGTTTTTTCCATTTCTTTTCTCTACCTTGCCATATCTGAAGTAGCTATTAGGATATATATCCTCCTTAAAAGGTGGTGTGGTATTTTCAACCTATTTATTGCTTAAGGAAAATTGGAGACTCCAGTGTCTTAAGTAAAAATGCATCTCTAGAGTTTTTAGTCTAACAAGGTCTTTAGTACTTGAAACTTAGTTTCATTTTTTCCCCTGTCTTTTCACCTTGTGATTATCCTGTTTTCTGTCAGTGAGGGTTGGAGTCCTATAAGACTATGCAACATCTGTTATATTGCCTACACCTTTAATTTGATCTTTGCCCTGAATTACCTTCAAATTCAGTTCTGGAGGGCTCTATTTCTCTCTTGGCTCAGGTCTTCTAAGGGGCTTTTGAGCATCCCTTGGCAAGGTGGCAGGCTTCGCCCAGAACAAGCTTTCTAAGAGACAAAGGCAGAGAGTGCTGGCATCTATTTGATCTGGTCTTGGAAAGTACACACATTATTTCTGTTGTTTGGCATTGGTGACATTGAGCTACCCTTGATTTAATATGGGAGAAAGACCACACAAGTATGAACACTAGGGGCAAGGGATATTGGGGACCATCGTGGAGGGTCACTGTCATAGCACTGATTTTGATTCTGGAAAAGTCCTTAACAAGGCTTCTCCAGTCATGACCACTTTCTGGCCAGGTGGTTCCACTTCAGAAGCATTGGCTGAGGATGGGTAATTTAGAGTGAATTTGAATGCTAAGTATGAGTCAGGGCTGTGGCTGATGCAGGGACATACACCAGCTTCTTTAGATCAGTAGTGAGGAGAGTATTAGTGTTAAGGCATTGAACGTACCCAATGTGCCTCAAGGTGGCAGAAAAGAATGTTGGCTGGAGTTTGCCATCAAAAACCTGGTATTTGGAGGAAGAGGAATAAAAAGAAGGGTGACACCTTACTGTCTACATACAAGTAAGCTGGTTGTTTGATACCTTGACCATTTGATAGCCAAACCAAGGGAATTCTAAGCTTGTAGATATGGAGAACTTTTACATTTATTTTTGGCCTGAGGCCTCAGGCTTTCCTTCCAGGAATCTGAGGCTTAATGAAACAAATGATATTTTGGTAAAAATCTGTATTCTCTTGAGCTTTTGCTTGAAAGTACAGTGTTATAGTAAAGCCTTAAGTCTAATCTATGCAGTGAAAATTACTTACCTGTAAAAAGGCAGGTTTTTCCTTACCCTCCTCTGTTATGAAGTCTACCAAGGATAAGTAAATCCTCAAGATTTGTTTGTTTGAAGCCCAGAGATAGTATCAGGATGTATTTCATAATGATGATATGGAGGGATACATTTGGGTTCATATTTAACTACATAGAAGACAGGGTGTGCTTTTATTACCAGATTACCCTTCCCCTTCCCTAAAGTAACTAATACATATTATAACCTGCAATATGAGCATTTTCTGAATACTGGCTTCTGTACCCTCACAAAAGATGTTGTGTTTGTATCATTAAAATAAGTAATGTTGGAAGCCTTGGTGGCTCAGTGGGTTGAAGCCTCTGCCTTCGGCTTGGGTCATGATCTCGGAGTCCTGGGATCAAGCCCTGCATCGGGCTCTCTGCTCAGCAGGGAGCCTGCTTCCTCCTCTCTCTCTGCCTGCTTCTCTGCCTACTTGTGATCTCTGTCTGTCAAATAAATAAAAATATTAAAAAAAATAAGTAATGTTATTTTCCCAAATTTTTTTTTAAGATTTTATTTATATATTTGAAAGAGAGAGAGCGAGCATGAGAGGGGGAAGGGTCAGAGGGAGAAGCAGACTCCCCCCTGAGCAGGGAGCCTCATGAGGGACTCTATTCCAGGACTCCAGGATCATGTCCTGAGCCGAGCGCAGTTGCTTAATCAACTGAGCCACCCAGGAACCCTCCCTAGCTATTTTTATATTAATTTATAGTATAAGTATTTAAATACTTTTCATTTAAAATGGAGACTCATTGGCTAAGTGTCTGCCTTTGGCTCAGGTCGTGATCCAGGTCCTGGGAGCAAGCCCTGCGTCCAGGTCCCTGCTCAGAGGGGTGTCTGCTTCTCCCGCTCCCACTCCCTCTGCTGAGATGTGTGTTCTCTCCCTCTCTTTCTCCCCATCTCTCTAATAAAGAAATAAAATCTTGGAAAAAAATGAGAAAAAAATGAAGTGGAGACTCTTTGAAGACTCCACAGGTTTATAATATGGAGATCAGATGAGAAGGCTTGTGACCTGTTTCAGTTAACTATTGCTACATTAAAAAACTTCCCTCCAATGTAGTGGGCTAATAGAATATTTTTTTGTTCATGAATATGAATGTGGGGCTAGACTCAGTGGGAACAGTTTATCTGTGTTCCATGTTACATCATTTGGATTGATGCGGCTGACCTGGAAGTTCCGATTCCAAGATGATTCATGTAAAGGGCTAGTAAATTGGTGATGGTGATGGGTTCCTTTCCACGTGGGCCTTTTCATGGGTTGACTTCTTCATAGTACTTTAGTAAAGTTCCCAGAGTGAATGTTCCAAAATACAGGATGTAGAAGCTAGCAATTTCTTAAGGTGTTGGTCCAGAAACTGCTATAGTGTCAGTTTTACCACATTTTATTGGTCAAGTAGTCACAGATTACAGATTCTAGGAGTGGAGATAGACTTAGTTCACAATGAGGGCATTGGAAGCCTAAGGCAAGAAAATAAGTAGTAACTGTAAAAATTGGAAGTTAATTTATAATAACTGAGGTCATGAAAGTCACAGGACACAAGTGAGTATATAAATCCAATTTCCTTTCTACATACTTACAATTGGTGAAAAACGGAAACTTTGATTAGACACACCAAAGGAGCAATAAACTAATGAAGAGATATACTATCTTCCTTGATTAGAGGACACAATATTGTTGACATAATTTCTTTCCAAATCTATAGACCAATACTAATCAAATGGCCATCAAACTTTTATAGATATCAACAACCTAATTCAAAAGTTACTGTAAAATAGTAATTGAATGACAACAGACAAAATAAGTTTGGAAAAAAACCCAGAAGATTAACAGTGTCTTCAAGGTTTTTCATAATGTTAAAGTTATCAATAAAATGTAATGTTCACTAAATAATAAATATAAAGAAGTGGAACAAAGCATATAAATAGAACCACTCAAATCAGTTCAACTGATTTTTGTTGGAGGTACAACAGAAATTCAGTGAAAAAAAAAGTGGTTTTTCAAAAAAAGAGATCTTTCAATGAATGATGCTGGAAAATCTGAATATGCTTATGTGTGTTAAAAAAAAAATCCATCCAATAAAACCCAGTAAAATATTAACTCAAAATGAACTATAAATATAAAAAATCTGTAATACTTCTCAAAAAGAAAAGCGAGATAAACCTTTTGGCATCGGACAAAAAGCTCTTAGATAAAAGATCAAAATCATGGGATGCCTGGGTGGCTCAGTCAGCTAACTGTCTGCCTTTGGCTCAGGTCATGATCCTAGGGTACTAGGATTGGGTCCCACATCTGGCTCCTTGCTCAGTGGGGAGCCCACTTCTCTCTCTGCCTGCTGCTCCCCCGTTTGTGCTCACTCTGTGTCTCTCTTTGACAAATCTTTAAAAAAAATAATAAATAAGATAAATAAAAAAATAAATCCTCACCACAGAGGCCCCTGGCTGGTTTAGTCAGTAGAGCATGCGACTCCTGATCTTGGGGTTGTAAGTTAAAAGCCCCACACTGGGCATTCAGCTCACTTACAAAGATTAAAAAAAAAAAAATCTAAAAATTTAAAAAGGTTAAAATCACAATAAAAAAGGTAAATTGACTGTCAAACACTTCTAATTTTTGGAAGACCTAAAAATCATGGACATGCAACAGACTAAGACAAGTATCTGCAAATCAAACATCTCACAGATTGGCATGCAGAGTATAAAAAGAACCCTCAAAACTCAATGACAAGAAAACAAACTACTGAATCTGAAGATTTGACTACATACTTCAAAGAAGCTATACAGATGGCAAATAAACACATGACAAGATACTGCTACATATGTATTTGAATGGTTAAAAAACACAAAACAAAAACCGACAAGTGTTGACAAGGACACATAGCATCTGGAACTCTTTTCTTTCTTTTTTTTTTTTTTTAAGATTTTATTTATTTATTTGACAGACAGAGATCACAAGTAGGCAGAGAAGCAGGCAGAGAGAGAGGAAGGGAAGCAGGCTCCCTGCTGAGCAGAGAGCCTGTTGCAGGGCTCAATCCCAGGACCCCGGGATCATGACCTGAGCTGAAGGCAGAGGCTTTAACCCACTGAGCCACCCAGGTGCCCCTCGAACTCTTTTCTATGTTGATGCTGGGAATGAAACATGTTACAGCTCTTCTAGAAAACAGTTTGGTAGTTATACAGTTTGACATATGCTTGCTACACTTCCAAGCAATCTCATTCTGAGGTATTTACCTAATAAAATTGAAAACTTATGTTCATACAAAAAAAAAAAAAAAAAACAACCCATGAAAGTTTATTCAATGTGTATAGCAGTTCTATTCATTATCACCAAAAACTGGAAACTTGACAAATGCCATTATGTTGGTGAATGGATAAACAAAATGTGATATAGTGGAATATTTGAACTATTAGAAGCATCAGCAATCAAAATTAGTAAACTGATGTATGCAGTAACCTAGATAGATCTCAAATAGTGAAAAGCCAGATTCAAAAAGCTATACACCAGGTATGTCCATTCATCTGAATTTTTGGAGATGCAAAATTGTAAGCACACTAATTCAATTAGTGGCTTCAAGGTTAGGTATGCAGATGAGGAACTGGCTAAAAAGCAGAAGCATTAGGGAACTTTGGGGGGTGATGGAACATTCTGTATCTTGTTAGTTGTGGTTATGTAACCGTATACATTTGTGTAAATTCAAATAACTATATACATTTAAGAATGAATTTTAAAAGTTGAAAAAATATTCCAGGTATCTCTGGGCTTAATAATAAATAACACAATATCCCCAACCAATATTCACTTGACAGCTTCCACACTCATATGGTCCAACACAGCAACAACAGTCTAAAAACCAGTCTAAGGGGAATGCCTGCTTCAGATAACATTCTTGCAAAAGACTGATGGAGGGGGAAAATAGATGGAGGAGAATGAATGGACCTGGATATCACATATACGAAATAGAGTCCTGTGTATTAAAATTGACCATGAGATATTTCATGGGAAGAAGGAGACTTGAAGTCCTTAAATGACATTGTTTGGGCTTACAGATCTTCCAGCCTTTCTCAAACCTTACCTCTTGAGCTTACTACACGTCCCCTATATTCAGATTGTATCCTGAGTCATAAGCATCACTGCTGAGATAGGACACCTATTTACCTGATTCTTGGAAACATATTACATATTAATTTAAATATCCAGATTTCTCTCCTGTAATCTCTCCTGACATTTTTGAGGTTTCTAGTTTCAAGTTTACATGGATAAGTTTAGGGGTTCCGTTCTAAACACAAGTCACTTTTTTTTTTTTTTGTAAGATTTTATTTATGGGCCCAGCACGCTTCCGCTCCTCTACTCTGCTGTAAGATTTTATTTATTTGAGAGAGAGAGGATGAGTGCATGTGAGTGGGGAGGGGGTCAGAAGGTGAGGAAAAGTAAAGAATCTCAAGCAGACTCCATGCAGAGCATGGAGCCCCACGTGGGGCTCAATCTCAGGACTCTGAGAATGTGACCTGAACTGAAATGAAGAGTTGGATGTTTAACCAACTGAGCCACCAGATGCCCCAAACACAAGTCATTTCTGCCATTATTTGATTACCACTAACCTGCTGGTGAAGGGGGTTATGGCCTCAACTGTCTATTTCCCTTACTCAATTTATCCAGCCCAGCGAAGTTCATTCATGGATTTTCTTCTTCTTTTTTAAAGATTTTGTTTATTTATTTGAAAGAAAGAGAGACAGACAGAGCTCTCAGGAGCCCATAAGCAAGGGGAGTGGCAGCCAGAGGGAGAAGCAGGCTCCCTGCAGAGCAAAGAGCCAGATGGGGGATCTCAATCCCAGGATGCCAGATCATGACTTGAGCCAAAGGCAGACACTTAACCAACTGAGCCCCCCAGGCATCCCTCATGGATATTCTTCTAAATATAAGCGTGCATGCATTTCGCCAGCCTCACTCATTTTGTCATTAATCCAAGCAAGTGTCCTCATTTTTGGGTGGCAATTTCAGGCTGGCAATTGTCTTGAGACAAAGGTACTTTGAGCTATCATCAGTGAGACTGATTGCCAGCAGCTGAAGTCCTGCATATCTCTGCTCCCTAATCACAGCAGAAAGGGCATTCAGGAATCTCATCACCATCTACAACAATCTCATCTGAGAAAAACTGCTTAGCAGGGCTTGTACTGCAGAGTCAGAAGGGGGAAAAAATCAACATATATTGTTAAAGTCAATAAAATATAAAATATCTTTACAAATTAATCTTCTTACTATAAATTAGACCATGTTTTCAGTTGACTTTGCATACAAAAAAAAAAATCACTTGTCTTTTAAAGCCAAGGAGATAAAAATTAGCATTTTTACCTATCTCTTTAAGTTGTAAGTAAAAAGAAATTCAATAGAATATGGCTTCAACAAAGGAGGGATCTAACTACCCTAAGCGACTTGCAGATTTAGAAGTATGGTGACGTGACCATCAGTGTCAGTTTGATCTTGCACCTTCAACTGGTGATTTCGAAGGACCCAGTTTCCTCCTTCTGTTGTTTTCTGTCTGCAAGTGTCATTTGCCCTCTTTTATTTCCACTAATGGCTAATATCAGCACTGAAACAATATGCTTGTGTTTATAACGGAGAATGGAAGAAAGGTAGGCAGGGACAAGGACCCCCACCCCGCAAGAGGAAACCACCCTTAAAAGGATTTTACAACATCCTGGAAGGAGCCCTCCACCCTTTCCCATGTGATAGGTAGATGACAAAAACCTGATTGGGGGACAGGCTCAGGGAAGATTAATCAGATTAAAACAGCCTCCAACAAGCCCATAAAAACGCCTAGACTTAGAACCTCCCTTCGCAACTCTCTTGGGTCCCCTCCCTCCTTGGGAGGTTTGTATTATCACTCCATAAACTTTGCTTTGCTGCCCACCACTCTTCCTCTGGTCTCCCTCTTCCTTCTTCCAAGTGGTGTAACCAAGAACTGCAGGCACGAAGGAAAAGAAACGCTCTAACATTGAGCCAGTTATTGTAGGTATTAATTGACAGGAGCCAAGGTTATGAGTCATTCCCTGACATGCTAACAATTGTGAAGGAGATGGGATTTTGTTAATTGGAAAGGTCCATCTGGTTCCAATCCCTGCCACCTAGGAATAGGTTCAGCCCCTCTGTTGTTTGCTGTAAAATGAAAGAGGCTAGATATGTGGAAGTTCATCACATCCAAAAGTACATATAGTAAGTGGTAGGCAAAGTGGTGTTGAATTAATTGATTAAAGTCCATTCTAGGCTTGCCAGTTAGTAGCATTATGGGCAAAACTCTTCACTATTCCATTTATATGGCATCCTCTTTAAAATGAATGTAATAACTTCTAGAGTTATGATGAGACTAGGAAAAGATAATACATATAAAAGTCCTTTGCCATATAAGCTATTTTTGAAATAAAATTTTTAAAGTATCCAGATACCACCTTCTAAAATCATTTACAGCAAAGCTTGAATTTTTGTTAAAATTTAAATATTCCTTTATCAAATATTTTTTAACAAGAGAGCTTTCAAATAGGACCTCTTGAAAGCCACTGAAGTAAAACGGAACAATGCATACGAATTCATTTTGAGGAAATTTTCTAAGTGCTGAGTGCACCAAAAATTTGAGAAATTATCTTTGGGATGAAAACAGCACTTTCTTTTTTTTTTTTTTTTTTTGAAGGTTTTATTTATTTTAGAGAGAGAGGACAGCATGAGTACGAGGGGTAGAGGGAGAAGGAAAGAGAATCTCGGGCAGGCTCCACCCTGAGCACAGAGTCTGATGTGAGGTGAGATCCCAGGACCATGGTATCATGACCTGAGCTGAAACCAAGAGTTGGATGCTTAACCAACTGTGCCATTCAGGTGCCTCTGTTGTTTACTTTTTAAAGGTTTTATTTAAATTCCAGTTAATATTCTAGTTTCAGGTGTACAATATAGTGATTTTACACTTCCATACAATACCCAGTGCTCATCACAGGTGCATTCCTTAATCCCATCATGTGTTTAACCCATCCTTCCACCCACTGCCCACCCCTGGTAACCAACAGTTCTTTATAGTTATGAGTCTGTTTCTTGGTTTGCCCCCTTTTTTTCCTCTTTACACATTTGTTTTGTTTCTTAAATTCTGCATATGAGTGAAATCTTATGATAATTTGTCTTCCTCTAGCTAACTTATTTTTCTTGCTATGAGACACTCTTGCTTCATCCATGTCATTGCAAATGACAGTATTTCATTCTTCTTTTTTTAAGGCTGAGTAATATTCCATTGTATACATATACCACTTCTTCATCAGTTGATAGCTACTTGGGCTCTTTGCATAATTTGCTTATTATAGCCATTACTGCTATAAATATAGGGATGCACTAATTCCCTTTGAATTGGTATTTTTATATTCTTCTGGTAAATACCTAGTAGTGCAATTATTGGATCATAGGGTAGTTCTCTTTTTAACTTTTTGAGGAATCTCCATATTGTTTTCCGCAGTAGCTGCCCCAGTTTGCATTCCACCAACAGTTCCAAGAGGGTTCCTGTTTCTCAACATTCTTGCCAATACCCACTGTTTCTTGTGGTTTTTATTTCATTCTGACAGGTGTGAGGTGATACTTCATTGTAGTTTTAACTTACATTTCCCTAATGATGAGTGATGTTGAGCATCATTTCATGTGTCTGTTGGCCATCTGTGTGTCTTTAGAAAAATGTCTATTTAGGTCTTTTGCCAATATTTTAGTTATCTTTTTGGTGTTGAGTTTTACAAGTTTTTATATATTTTGGATACTAACCCTTTATCAGATATGTGATTTCCAAATATCTTCCCCCATTACGTAGGTTGCCTTTTATATTTGTTGATTGTTTCCTTCACTGTGAAGAATCTTTTTATTTTGTATGGAACCACAGAAGAACCCAAATAGCCAAAGCCACCTTGAAAAAAGCAAAGCTGGAGGCTTCATAATTCTGAACTTCAATTTGTATTAAAGGTGGTAGTGATCAACACAGAATAATACTGGCACAAAAACAGACACATAGATCAATAGAACAGAATAAAAAAAAAAAACAACAACCCAGAAATGAACCCACAACTGCGTGGTCAATCAATCTTTGACAAAGCAGAAAAGAATATCCAATGGGAAAAAGACCGTCTCTTCAATAACTGGTGCTGGGAAAACTGGTCAGCAACACACAAGAGAATGAAATTGGACCTCTTTTTTACACCAGATACAAAAATAAATTCAAAATGGATTGAAGACCTAAATGTGACACCTGAAATCATAAAAACCCTAGAGGAAAACATAGAGTTACCTCCTTGACATCAACCATGGCCACTTCCTTCTAGATATATCTCCTGAGGCAAGGGAAACAAAAGCAAAAATAAAGTATTAGGACCTTTCTTTTTATTTGGAAATAACTAATTGTAAAGAAGCACATAGTGATCAAATAGATGATTGCTTTAGAAAAATATTTATAGAGAGTTGCCTGGGTGGCTCAGTAGATTAAGTGTCTGCCTTCGGCTCAGGTCATGATCCCAGGATCCTGGGATTAAGTCCCACATTGGGCTCCCTGCTCAGCGGGGAGTCTGCTTCTGTCTGGGCTTGCTGCTCCCCCTGCTTGTGCTCTCTTGCTCACACTCTCTCTCTCTCTAACTAGTAAATAAATAAAACCTTTTTAAAATGTATAGAAACTTAATAAAATGAGTCTACTTATAATTTTAAGTGTTCTGTTTTATCTTTGTCTTTTTGGGGGAACCAAATTTAATTTCTGAATTCCAGATCTTTACTAAATATTAAAGGAAAAAAAATTCCTAGAAAAAGTATCTCTCCAAGGATAGGCAAACTACAATTTTTTTTAAAGATTTTATTTGTTGGAACGCCTGGGTGGCTCAGTTGGTTAAGCGGCTGCCTTCGGCTCAGGTCATGATCCCAGGGTCCTGGGATCGAGTCCCACATCGGGCTCCTTGCTCAGCGGGGAGCCTGCTTCTCCCTCTGCCTCTGCCTGCCACTCTGTCTGCCTGTGCTTGCTTGCTCTCTCTCCCTCTCTGACAAATAAATAAATTAAAAAAAAAAAGATTTTATTTATTTATTTGAGAGAGAATGAGTGAGAGAGAGTATGAGAGAGGAGAAGGTCAGAGGGAGAAGCAGACTCCCCAAGGAGCTGAGAGCCCGATGTGGGACTCAATCCTGGAAGTCCAGTATCATGACCTGAGCCGAAAGCAGTTGCTCAATCAACTGAGCCAGCCAGGCACCCCAAACTACAATTTTTAACAGTTAAATAATCCTTAACTGAAAAACCTTAATTCCAAAACTATATAAGATTTACCTCTATATACTCTGCATCTATTTTTGAACTAATATATATGTAAAATATGAGTTAATATATTATATATTATAATTGAGCTTTATATTTGGAGCTATATGTATATATATATACATGTGTAGAGTTAAATAATCTGATCTTTAGTAAGTAAATAATCTTTTAATCTTACTTTTTTAAGAATTATGCATTTTAATTTTTCTGCTTTTTTGGAATTTCAAAGAATAAGAATAAAGTTGTACTGTATTTGAATCCTATTTCAGAACCAATAGAATTTATTAGTTTGCTTATTCCAAATAGGTTTTCCTGAAGCCAAAGCAAAGGATACTTCAATAAGAATACATAGAATATGTAATAGTTGAATGTACATTTACTTTCACTTCTCATAATTAGAATTTTTTTTTAAATTTCACAACACTGATTACCAATGATTTTGAGAATAAACATGATGAAAAGGGGCAGTTCTTTGGGACAATTAGAGAGCTTGATTAACGAGAGAAAGAGGAAGTTGTTTTTTGTTGTTGTTGTTTGTTTGTTTGCTTTCCTTCGGCCTATGATGATGCCTGTGATGCTTGAAGCCACTAAAATTAATAACAAAAATAAACCATAAGAGTTCAGGAGGCAACAATGCATGAGCTTAAGATGGCAAATGTCGAGAAACTCATAGCTCCGGAAGTCTGTATTTTTGCCTTTTTAAAATGTAAAATACTTTATCAGATATGCAGTAGAAGAAACATAACAGCATTACCAAGAACCCTTCTATTGGGCATGATGGTCATCACTGAAACATAAAGGGAAGGTTTGAATACCAGCCCTAATTCTTACTTATCTATATGAATTAGGTAATTTACTACTTAACCTTCATGCATTTCTGTTTTCTCTCCTCAGCATGAAAAATAAGATCTGCCTTATAGGTTGTCAGGAAAACTACATGGTATTGCATAATCGAATTTGGGCCATAGGTGCCTACATAAATAGTAAAGTTTTGTGTTAGATTTTAAAATAAGTAACAATATCATTGTGCTGAACAATTAGAAGTTTAAAGAAAAAAGAGAAAGACTTTGGGATATCTATGTCCCCAAACATTTTTCTTTACTATGCATTTAGGCAAACAATTTATGTTTTTTAAATTTGTCTTGCATTAGAGCTTCAAGCAGTTATGGGAGATCTGAAAAGTGGTTCAGAAAACAAACCTCTTCCCTCAAGGAACTCACAATCCAATATAGAAGCTAGATTTTTTTTAAAAATAATACTCTCACTGAAGACCTCACTCTAATAGAGTTAGTGAGTTAGGAAAGATTAATTGTGACTGGACTATTTGGTATAAAAATGCTCCTCACACCTCTTAACCAGATAGTTGATGGATTTCTGTGATTGAACCACTCTGGTACTATTTACAGGGGAAATCAATATAGGAGAGCCAGTGTACTCTAAACAGTCCTAAAAGTTTCAATCATCTCATTCTTTAATGAGGGTTATTTGTGGTATCTTTGAATACATTCCCTGTTCAAAGGAAGAAAAATGCTAAAACACAGAGGATAGCTTGCAACTGGTGAATTTTAACATGATCCAAATCTCATTTGTATTATAGTAAATTATTAGAGCTAATCGTGCTTTGAAGATTTCCTGTGTGGTTCTAAAACTCTTAACAATGCTGTTATGAGGCATATTATGCAGATGCTATCAAATTTCAAATTGTTGTTTGCTCAATGAAGTTACAATGCTATTTTATTCCAAATGTAGATGATATCGATCTTTCAGAAGCAAAATAGTATGATTTTAAAATGTGTGTTTTAAAATGAAATCCACTCTCAGACCTAGATGATAATTACAGTGCTATTGAATACCAGAATTTAGGAGGGCTGACATTTTTTCTACATCCTTAACATGGGGTGCATTTCTAAGATTCGTGACTACTGAATCCTTTATTTCCCTCACTGTGAGCTATGTATGGCCTTGGACAAATATTAATCTCCTTTCTCTGCCTTGGTTGGTCACCTGTAAAATGTGGAAAATATTGTCCTCTCTTCCTCATGAAATTCTGTAGGAATCTGAAGAAACTTTGCATTAAACTCAAGTTTTCTCATCCAGTGCTTGTGCTTTTTTGACCCCTAAGGGCTGTGCAGGTTATCCAGAATCTTTTTTTTTCCCCCTTTACAGTTTGTGCCCTTCCAATATCATCAAAATATTAACTAATGATTTCTTCCAAAAGCTTTAAAGTTTTATTTATAATATTTGGTGCCTATAAATCCACATAAAGATATAAAGAATGTATCTGTGAATAATATGTGAGATCTAATTGTGCCCTATATTCTATATTGTTATTTTACTACATTTCATTTTTTCCTGCCAATTTGTAATACTGCAGCTTTCTAATACAAGTTCCCTTACACAGATGGGTGTTTTTCTGGGTTCCTTCTTTAGTTTTATCATTTTGTTTGTCTATCCTTATGTCTACAGCACACCATTTTAACTATTCTAGCCTTGTTAGAACTCCAAATGTCAATAGCTAAGTCCTTTTGTTTCTTGGATAATAGATAATAGCATATAGTCACTTCAACATTATATACTGGATTTGCCAGAAATTCCATTTTTCACTTTTCACATTACATTTTCTACTGTTCAGGAAATTTGTTTTGAGATTTTTGTCTACTGTTAATACATTGCAAAATTGCAGAGATTAAATGATAACATTTAACTCCTGTGAAGTATTTTAAAGAATATCTACAAAGGGTAAAATAACAAAAGTTATTAAAACCGTGCAATTAAAAAAAAAATTCCTTCCTACTATTGGTTTGTAACCCTCCTGGGACTTCCTTTGGCCCCTGTCATTAGAGGGGGAGACTGGAGAGAAGAGGCAAGCCGTTCCAGGTTGATAGGTAGCCTATTTTAATAAGAGCAAAGGGAGCTTATATATGAGGCTTACCTTGGTCAGCAGCAAGATGAAATGGATCCCCATACTTGCCCTCCAAATCTTAGAAGTTTATATAGAGGCCCTGATTGGGTTCAGTCACATATAAAATACGGGTGCTTTCAACAACATATCACCATCTCAAGGCTGTGTCCTTGGAGCAGGCTCTGGGAACTGGAAAGGCCAGCAGAACCCATGTTTCAAGGACGGGGGAGGGGTGAGGAGCCTCTGATGGCCCACGTCCAGCTCCCAGGACAGTCAGTGTTCATACCTTTTTGATGATGTCCCCCAAAACCTATGCAGCTTTACAATGCAGGTTTTATTATTACCAGAGTTCTCTGGTAAGGCCAACAGATCAGGAGAATATGGACATTAAAATGATAGTTTGTTACTTAAGAGGAGGCCAAGTTACTTCTCACATGGCCACATGGGGGAAGCACCAGAGTGACCAGGGGGCAAAGGGAAGGAGGGGAAAAGATGCACAAGAGCCTTTAATATGGTTTCACATTCGGAGGAGCAGGGTACAAGGAGGAACAGGAGAACAGGAGGGGCAGGGTAAACAGATTTAGAACTGGCTAGTTTGCATAATGTCAGGGGGTTCTCGAGCAAAGGGGTATCCCTAGTTGCATGGTACTTTGTACTGAGGTAATTAGAACAGAGGGATATCTGTCCAGAATTTAAAAGTCTGATAAAGTAGATGGTTAGGGTACACCTCTGGCTTGGTTGGTTTGCATATGAAAGGACTGCTTATCAGTGAATCACTTACTATCTCTAGCCTTTAAGGGGCGGTCTGCAGAGTTTGCAAGGTCCAGATGTCAAAGCATCAGAAATGTAGAAAATTAAAAGGCATGATACTCCATCTCCTTTCTCTAACTACATAGGTCTTCTCCCAGGAAACAAACAGTATTAATAATTTTATCTTCGAAGATTATCTGTTTTCAAATGTAAGTCATGGGAATTTTTTTTTAACACAAAGAATTACAACTGTACCTTCTACTGTAATGCATTTTTGCTCTCAGTTCACAATAGAGAAATTTTTTCATATCCATGCATCTAATTTTTCTTTGATTTATTTTACCCGTTTTGTAGAATTCTGTTATATACGTAATGATTTACTTGACCATTCTTTTTCAGAAAGACATTTAGTGTGTTTCAGTCTTGTGCAATCCCAGGTACCGCTGCAGTGGTTATGGTTACTCATACATAACTTGGGGGGAGGAAGACCTTCCTCTGCCCTATGGTCCTTCTAGCTGGACTTAGAATCAAATTGATATGAGACATATTAGCAGGAGAAAATAAAATTTAATAGGCATACCTAAGAGTAATCCAGACAAGACTGCAAAGACAATGAGTGAACTCAAAGCTTATTATAAGAGCTAAGGAGAGGGGAGGGGCCCGAGGACACAAAAGGGAGAAAGACCATTATCAAGAAAGTGAAAGGAAATGCTTGGGAAAAAAAAAGTTTGTGCAATTATGCAGATAAATCCCTTAGGTAAAGGGGAACCTGTTCATAGCTCTCTTCCAGGAACAGGCCCTCCTTTCCAGTGTAAATTTAGGCAGTTATGAGAGACGCAGAGAGCTTTTATTGCATCTGCTGGGTTTTGATTCCTTTTAACTGAAAATAATCTTTCGCCAAAGTGGCACATTCTGAGGCATCTCATCCTCTAACCCTTCATAGTCAACATATGCACGATGATAGACAAGGGAAAAAGTGAAAGGGTAATGCATTTAGAATTACATATTGACAATTCTTGTGCCATAGATGGTACCACTTTATATTACCACCAACAGTGACTTGAGAAAGCCTGCTTCCCTCACTCTCAAGGTTACTGACAAAGTATTTACTAAAGGCTTTTTATCTTGGCATCATTAAACAAAATTCAGATTCAAGAATTGGGCAGCACCCCGTACGACAAGTAGAGAGGAGCTTTAGCAGTTGTACAATACCGAAGGTTTCCCTAAGAAGGAGGGTGGGACCAGATGTTATAGCAAATGGAAAAGATTATTTCAGGCAAGGTCACCTTCCCTTAAGGGGAAAGGCAGAGGACCTATTAGGTAGATTACCTCAGCTTCCTTTGAGTGATGGAGAGCCCTTGTGACAGATTACCTCATTAGTGCTGGACTACAAAATTCCACTCCCAGAGAGTTTGAAACTGCAATTAGGTTGTGGTTTGCTGTGCTGGGGCCAAGTGACTCCACCTTGGGTCTGTGGCTTTGTTTTTGGTTTTGTTTTTTTGTTTTTGTTTTGTTTTGTTTTTTTCTTTTTAACAATATAAACTATAGGGCGCCTGGGTGGCTCAGTCAGTTAAGCATCTGCCTTCAGCTCAGGTCCTGATCCCAGGGTCCTCGGATGGCACCCCAAATCAGGCCCTCTGCTCAGAGGGGAGACTTCTTCTCCCGCTGCCTGCCTCTCTGCCTGTTTGTATACTCTCTCTTTCTGTCAAATAAATAAAATAGAATCTTAACCAATATAAACCATATTTTTATAAACCATATTTTTTGTATGTGTACGTGTATATAAGCATATATAAAACCCATATATATACATGTATTAAATAGTGGTTGATATTAGAATTTTTGTAGTTATGCTCAAAATATTTGCCTGTAGTATTCCTTTCTCATGTTCTCCTTCTGTGGTTTTAGTATCAGTGCCTTACTAGTTTCATAAGATAACTTTTGGTAATCTTCCCTCTCTTTAATATATATGTATATATATATATATATACATATATATATATATATTCCAAAAATGTTAAAGAGAGGGAAGATTACCAAAAGTTATCTTATGTATATATATATATATATACATATATATATATATAGGATTATCTGTTTCTTGAATACATTGGGACTTACCTTAAAAAATCAGGATTCTTGAATCTCACCCATGATTTTTCTCTAGTTTCTGTTTGGAATTCTGCCTATGGTTCAAGTTTTAATGATGTTGAAAGTAAAAGTTCAGCATTATCAGAGTAATCCATTTATTTCATTCACAAATTAAAAAAAAATCGTCGCTCAAATTAGAGAAATGACTTGCTGAAGAAGTTATAATTCTCTTAAACCTACAGTTCCTGCGTTGTGTACACACATACAGTGCCACGAGGGATCTCCTGGTGGCCCTAAGTTCAAACCACTAAGTGTAATTTCCTTGGAGTTTGATTTTTTCCCCCTTTTTTGTTAATTTATTGGTCTCTGGGAGATAGGTGACATAACTGGGGTAGCCGGGCCCTGTCAGAAATATTTTAACCAGATACCAAAGAACCCAATACGTCACAAATAAGCATATTCTAACTAACACTTTAAGACCGGGTTTAAAATCATCCCTAGCTAGCTTTGGTCACTGATCTTTTCCCATTTTACAGGGTCTCAAAATGAGGGACACCCTCACCATGAGATGTATTCCTCACCTTCACCCATTTTGTTAAGTTTGAGCTCTTAATTATGTTTTTACATGAAGAAATAGAGCCTTTTCTACAGAATGACTAGTGTCACCCTTTACTTAACATCCACCTTCCCAAGTTGGCCCTCTCTTCAGTACAGGTTCATTACCATAGTAACTTAACCTAACAAAATTGTTACAGAGCCTTAAAAAATTGTACACAGTTCAAACTAGTTTTCCCAGTCACTGAGTTTCATACACTGAAACAAAAAGTCATTCTAATAATAATAATAATAATAATGATAATAATAATAATAATGACAGAATTTGCTCTCCTCATGTCTTAGCAATAGTGTGGTGCCATAAGAATGTAAATTATTTTGCTTTTGCTCTAGTTTTTATGAATAAGGAAGTGAGACTCCTAGAGGTTTGCCGAAGTGCCATTTAGTGAAAGATTGTGCATTTTTTGACCGCCTAGTTGGGCATTCTTCTGAGTTCACTGCAGTTGCAATTGTTATTGAATATTTTCCCATGTGCAAGGAAACAGGGTGCTTGGTTGCATTTATAATGAAATATCAACTGAGAAAATTCTTCCCCTTTCTGACAGTTTCATCATAAATATTACCTTTACAACAAGAGAGGAGCCAAAAGAATAGTGAGGATACATCAGATATGATTAAGTTCTAAATCTGAATACCTTCACGTATCAAGACTCATTCCAGAGCATGACACTGTATTTGTGGAACATTAATAGATACAAATTTATATTTAATGTGACATGTCATAGTTTATTTATTTTTTGATGCTGAAATTATTTTCCCCAGACAGTATGAATTCAGGAAGCTATAAAAAGCAAATATTGTCCATCCCTCGGAATTTCAAAGGACTGTGTGGTTAAACAGGGAGTTAATTATGTAAAGATGCCAGAGATCATTAATAAATGCATTTCTAGTGGGAGGATTAAAAAACTTTACACTATTGACAGTGAAATTCACTCACTCAGTTTGATTTTAAGAGCTGAGCTTTAAAAAACAACCAAATATTGCCTTTGTGAGGACACATTTCAGCCTACAATCATTTTTGAGATGCCAAATTTCAAGGGCTATTTTTAGGCTCCACTTAAGGGACAAGTACTTAATACCCAAATTAGTTAATTGCACCCATGAATACTCAGCAAATATACACAAAGCTGAATATGTGTCCTCCATTACTTTCTCTAGGACCTCCTACACTGGAAATGACATTGTTATTTTAATAAGTGGGAATTAGAATCATTCTTTCTACCCAATTTCCAGCCGGACACAGTTTTTCTTTTGCAGAACTCCCAACTAAGAGAGCCACTTGGCTCCAACTCCAGTACCAAAAGACACCACTTCACTGACTTTTAACAAAGAAGAATTGGCTAGGCTAGATGAGTGAATATATCTTAGGCTGTTCAGAACCAATGAGCCATGAAGCCAAATGTGGTGTCACTTTGCTATTAGATTACAAAAAAGTCTTTTGTTGTTGTTGTTGTTTCTTTCAAAAGTCCTATTTGATCAATACATGTTTGTTAATTATGTAATAGTTCAGATGAGTTAAAGCAAGTATTAAGAGATGCAAAATTTCTTACCTAATTGAACTATCCATGTATTATAAAATAGTGTAATTGTTTTTAACTGAAAGGTACCTCTATAATTAGCCAGTCTAAATCCCTTATTTTAGAGAAACAGAAATTGAGGCTTCAAGATAAAAAGGGATTTGCTCAAAGTCAAACAGCTGAAACTTAGAATTCTGCTAAGAACTGCTGTATCTTGTTCCCTGACTATACAGGTGTTTTAGTTCCCCCTAAGGCTTGATACAGGATTGTATACATCTCCGGTGCTCCCTGTCCCCTATGGCTTTATAGTGTAGAGCATTTAAATTGTCCCTTTTTAAAAAATTTTATTTTATTTTATCTCTTTTCAGTGTTCCAGAATTCATAGTTTTTGCACCACACCCAGTGCTCCATGCAATACGTGCCCTCCATAATACCCACGACCAGGCTCACCCCACCCCTCACTCCCCCTCCAAAACCCTCAGTTTGTTTCTCAGAGTCCACAGTTTCTCATGGTTTGTCTCACCCTCCAATTTCCCAACTCACTTCTCCTCTCCATCTCCCAATGTCTTCCAGGTTATTCCTTATGCTCCACAAGTAAGTGAGACCATATGATAATTGACTGTCTCTGCTTGACTTATTTAACTCAGCATACTTTCTTCCAGTCCCGTCCATTTTGATACAAAAGTTGGGTATTCATCCTTTCTGATGGAGGCATAATACTACATTGTATATATGGACCATATCTTCTTTATCCATTCATCTGTTGGAGGGCATCTTGGTTCTTTCCACAGTTTGGCGACTGTGGCCATTGCTGCCATGAATATTGGGGTACCAATGGCCCTTCTTTTCACTACATCTGTATCTTCAGGGTAAATACCCACTAGTGCAATTGCAGAGTCATAGGGAAGCTCTATTCTTAATTTCTTAAGGAATCTCCACACTGTTTTCCAAAGTGGCTGCACCTACTTGCATTCCCACCAATAGTGTAAGAGGGTTCCCCTTTCTCCACATCCTCTCCAACACACATCGTTTACTGTCTTGTTAATTTTGGCCATTCTAACTGGTGTAAGGTGATATCTCAATGTGGTTTTGATTTGAATCTCCCTGATGGCTAATGATGATGGACATTTTCTCATGTGTCTGTTAGCCATTTGTATGTCTTCATTGGAGAAGTGTCTGTTCATGTCTTCTGCCCATTTTTTTGACATGATTATCTGTTTTGTGTGTGTTGAGTTTGAGGAGTTCTTTATAGATCTTGGATATCAGCCCTTTATCTATAGTGTCATTTGCGAATATCTTCTCCCATTCCTTGGGTTACCTCAAATGTCCTTTTATAGGGAGCT
>PISX010023463.1:0-29732 GCA_004024625.1 Mellivora capensis
CCCCCAATATCCAAAACTGGGCCTGACAACACAGATCTGTATGAATGAATAAATGAATTAATCCAGACCCATATCCCATTGTAGATTTTCCAGGCCATTTGTCTTCTTCACTCTTGCTGTCAGTGTGTTTATCTGTTGTTGCTTATTAATAGTATTAGGAGGGAGAGAGTCAGAGAATATCAAGTTAAGGCCCAAAAGCCCTGAAAGGGCCACAAGTCAAGAGCATGAGATTTAATGGACTGCCTCCTTTCAATTTTGTAAAAATATGCATAAACTTGTTTATTTCCAATTATCTTAAAATAGCCATCTACATGTAACTGAAATGAAATAGGATTAAAAAGCCCCCCCTGGAACCTGATACTTAGATTGCGGTTTTAATCAGAGTAACTCTCCCACACTTGAACATGATCAGTACAGGATTATAGGCACAATCAAAATGTACATTCCTTCCACACACTTTTTAAATAGGTGCATATTCACTCAGTAAATCTGCATTCCATCATTCAAGAAGAACTCAGGGTTTCACACACCCATGAGATCGTACAAATTCATGTCGGAGGAGAACCAGCGAGGAGGAGGGAAAACAGGAGAGTAAGGGAGATACAGATAATGCCTGCATCCCTGGGCAGCATCCAGCGCGAAAGTAAATTCCGCGGGAGGAGGGGAGAAGAGAAGAGTACAAAAAGAGACAGGGACCTCTCCTTAGTCAGCCTTGAGTGATGGAACTAGTCGCCCAGATTTGGCCGACGGTCTGAAAAGCACGTCTGCAAGGGCTGACGTAGCGGCCTAAAAAGGCGGGCAGGCGGGGCTTAACGAATTGGGTAGCACAGAAGAGAGGAGATTCTTGGGTTTCTGGGCCCGCCTCATCCAAATATTCCGGTGACTTCCTAATTCAATTTGAGGCTAAAAACAAGAAGGCCAGTGGCTTCGACTATTTGTTTAAAAAAAAAAGAGAGAGATGTGTAAATTAGGGAAGCTGATTTTTCACTGTACAGGAAGATTACAGTGCACTTGCAAATGAAGCCTGTACCAGAGACATCAAATGACTGTACGTAAAGCGGCCAGAAGACTGTATAGCACACACTAGACACTGGATAGAATTTGTTGAGTGCACATAGTATGGACAGTTTTGATAAGGGGACTGTATGGCTCTGTTTAGCTCCAGAGAGCTTTACCGGCGCTGCTGCACATCCCTTCCTTTTTGAGTTGCTAAAGGCAAAAGCTAAAATATCATAGTGGCCATTTGGATGAGTTAAGGCGAAGATTTTTAGTCTCCTCCAACTTGTTCTGTGATGAGGGTCAGCTGTACTTCTCACTAAAGTCCCCAAATAATAAACAGCTCTGTGACTGCTTCTTCTTAACCTCCCTCCTGCTGGGAGGGAATTAGGCTCTGGTTTGGAAAGGGCTGGTTCTTTGTGATGCCACCTGGAACTCAGACCCTCTAAGAGTGGGCGGAGAACTAGCTTGAAAGCAGACAAAGCCTGCAGTTTCCCTACTGTAATTCCACTGATGACCCAAGAGAGGTCGATTCTACCCCCACCCCCACCCCCACCCCCACCACCACACCCAAGGTTTGGCAGCTCCTTTGGCTGTTTTCTGGCTCTTGTGCTCCTTTCTGAGACTGTGATTAGAGCTTGGGGTCCTCCGGTCCCTCAGAATAGTACACTGAAATACAACATTTGCATTCACTTTCAGGGCATTTGTGTGCTGTCTAGTCTGTCTTCGAACCCCAAATTAATAAACACCATCCCAGAGCTTCTACAGACTTTTCTTAGAGAACCTGATGGATTTTTTTTTTTTTCCTGAGGACTTGGCTTGCTTTGGGCAGGAGGGTCACCGAAGTTGGGGAAGTGCTCTACTAAAAGAAGAAAACCTCTTAATCGTGACACATTGTATTGAACAGTAGTGGCAGTGCGCCTTCCGTCATCCATGGATTGGCACTTGCTTACGCTTTTTGAAAGGGTGGATATGAGTCAGTTTGGTTATCGGTATTCAGTAGCTGTCTTCCTGTAAGTGAGCCAGGCCGGGGTATCCTGGTGATAGTGTCAGACTAATAGCCACAAAGAGAACAAAGGACATTTATGGTCTTAGAGCACTGCCAGAGTCAACTTGAGGAACTTAAAGAAAGCTCTGTGCTTTTTGCAAGCGAGAGTCTATGGTCTCTATCAACAATGGGTTAGAAGCTGATATTTAAGAAGACTTGTTTATGATCCCGCAGTGACACTCCTTGTTATTTACCCAAATGAATTGAAAATTGACATCCACAGACACACCTGTGTGTGAATGTTCATCGAGGCTTTATTCACAATTGCCCAAACTTGGAAGCAACCAAGATGTCTTTCAGTAGGTAAATAGATAAGGAGATGTGGTACGTCCCATGGAATATTATACAGTGCTTTAAAAAAAAAAAAATGAGCTATTAAAAAAGAAAAGAAAAGAAAAAGAAATGAGCTATCGAGCCACGAGAAGACACAGAGGAACTTTAAGTGCATATTACTAAGTGAAAGAAGTCAGTCTGAAAAGGCTACAAACTATATGATTCCAACTGCAGGCATACTTTATTATTTTATTGCTCTTTACGGACACTGCATTTTTTTTCTTTTTTTTCTTACAAATTGTAGCATTCCTGGGTCAGTCAAATCTACCGGCAGTCATTCACTCATGTAGTGTCTCTGTGTCGCATTTCAGTAATTCTCACAGTATTTCAAACTTACTCATTGTTACAGTGATCGGTGATCAGTAATCTTTGCTGTTACTATTCTCTTCTCTTCTTTTTCTTTTTATTACTATCGTTATTTTAGAGAGAGTGAGAGAGCACAAGTGGGGGTGGGACCGGCAGAGTGAGAGGGAGAAGCTTAAGCGGCCTCCACACCTCCACACCCGGCACAGAGCCTGATATGGGGCTTGATCTCATGACCCTGAGATCATGACCTGAGCTGGAATGAAGAGTTGGACGCTTAGGCAGCTGAGGCACCCAGCTGCCCACTCCATTGATATTACTAATGTAATTGTTTTCAGGTGTCACAAACCACACCTTTACCAGATGGCAAATTTGATGAATGTTGTGTGTGTTCTGATGGCTCTACCATCAGAACACACACAACAACATTGTGTGTTCTGAGGCCATTCACTCCGCTTGCCCTCTCCTTGGACATCCCTTTTCCAGGAGACCAACAACATTGAAATTAGGCTACTTAATAACTCCCGCAATGGCCTCTAAGTGTTCAAGTGAAAGGAAGAGTAATATGTCCCTCACGTTAAACTGAAAGCTAGAAATGAATACGTTTAGTGAGGAAGGCATGTTGAAAACCAAGCTAGTCTGAAAGCCAGGTTTCTTGCATCAAACAGCCTAATTATGAGTACAAAGGAAAAGTTCTGGAAGGAAATGCAAGTGTTATTCCAGTGAAAACGGAAATGATAAGAACATGAAACGGGATGCCTGGGTGGCTCAGATGGTTCAGTGTCTGTCTTCAGCTCAGGTCAGTGATCCCAGAGTCCTGGGATGGAGCCCCACATCTCTGGGTTTCCTGCTCAGCAGGGACTCTGCTTCTCCCTCCCCCAATCCCCTGCTTGTATACTCCCTCACTCTCTCTCCCAAATGAATAAATAAAATCTTTTTTAAAAAGGAAAAGATGAGAGAAAGAAAGTGAAACAGCCTTATTACTGATATGGAAAACGTTTTTTGTTTTTTTTTTGAAGATTTATTTATTTGTCAGAGAGAGAGGGAGAGAGAGCGAGCAAGCACAGGCAGACAGAGTGGCAGGCAGAGGCAGAGGGAGAAGCAGGCTCCCCGCCAAGCAAGGAGCCTGATGTGGGACTCGATCCCAGGACACTGGGATCATGACCCGAGCCGAAGGCAACTGCTTAACCAACTGAGCCACCCAGGCGTCCCTGGAAAAAGTTTTATTGATCTGGATAAAAGATCAAACCAGGGGGCGCCTGGGTGTCTCAGTGGGTTAAAGCCTCTGCCTTTGGCTCAGGTCATGATCCCAGAGTCCTGGGATCGAGCCCCACATCGGGCTCTCTGCTCCGAGGGGAGCCTGCTTCCTCCTCTCTCTCTGCCTGCCTCTCTGCCTGTGATCTCTGTCTATCAAATAAATAAATAAATCTTAAAAAAAAAAAAAAAGATCAAACCAGGTACAACATTCCCTTGAGCCAAAGCCTAATCCAGAACAAGACCACAACTCTCCTTAATTCTGTGGCGCCTGAGAGGCAAGAAGGCTGCAGAAGAAAAGTTTAAAGCTAATGGATGTTGGTTCACGGGGTTCAAGGAAAGAAGCCGTCTCCATAACATCGAAGTGCAAGGTGAACCAGCAAGTGGTGATGGAGAAGCTACAGGAAGTTTCCAGAAGATCTAGCTCAGATCATTAATGCAGGTGGCCACACTCAATGACAGATATTCAATATACGCAGACACCCTTCTATTGAAAGAAGGTGTCATCTAGGACCTTCATAGCTGGAAAGGAGAAGTCAGTGCCTGGCTTCAAAGTTTCAGAGGACAGGCTAACTCTCTTCTAGGGGCTAATGCAGCTGGTGAGTAAGCTGAAGCCAGTGTTCATTCACCATCTGAAATCCTAGGGCCCTCAAGAGTTATGCTAAGTCTACTCTGCCTGTGCTCTCTAATTTAGAGCAGCAATCTGCCTGTGCTCTCTAATCTAGAATAGCAAAGCCTGGATGACAGCGCATGTGTTTACAACATGGATTACTGAGTACGTTAAGCCCACTGTTGACCTACTGCTTAGAAGAAAAGATTCCTTTCAAATATGACTGCTCATTGACACTGCACCTGGTCACCCAAGAGTTCTGATGGAGATGCCCATTGAGATTCACATTGTTTTCATGCCTGCTAATACACCATCCATTCTGTAGCCTGTGGCTCGAAGAATCAGTCTACTTCAAGTTTTATTATTTAAGAAATACATTTTATGCGGCTATAGCTAACATAGATAGTGATTTGCCTGATGAGTCTGGTCAAAAAACCTTCTGGAAGGGATTCACCATTTTAGATGCCATCAAGAACATTTGGAAGAAGGGGATTCCAGCTCTCACTGATGACTTTGAGTTCACAATCTCCGTGGAGAAGGAGCCGCAAATAGGGTGGAAACATCAAGAGAACTACAGTCAAGCAGAGCCTGAAGATGTGACTGAATTGCTCCAATCACATGATCAAACTTGAACAGATGAGGACTTGCTTCTTATGGATGAGCAAAGAAAGTGGGTTTTTTTTTTTTTTTAATTTATTTATTTGTCAGAGAGAGAGGGAGAGAGAGCGAGCGAGCACAGGCAGACAGAGTGGCAGGCAGAGGCAGAGGGAGAAGCAGGCTCCCTGCCGAGCAAGGAGCACGATGTGGGACTCGATCCCAGGACGCCGGGATCATGACCTGAGCCGAAGGCAGCCGCTTAACCAAGGCCACCCTTGGCCACCTGAGCCACCCACCCACCTGAGCCACCCAGGCATCCCAAGAAAGTGGTTTCTTGAGATGGAATCTACTCTTGAGACTTAAATCTAATGAAACATAGATTTGACACCACCAAAGCACAGGCAACAAAAGCAAAAACAGACAAATGAGACTACATTAACCTTACAAACTTTTGTTCATCAAAGGATACAATCAACAATGTGAAAATACAACTTATGAAATGGAAGAAATCATGTATCTGATAAGGGGTTAATATCCAGAATATATAAAGAGCTCAACAACAAAATAACTCAACCTGATTAAAAATGGGCAAAGGATCTGCCTGCCACTCTGTCTGCCTGTGCTCGCTCTCTCTCTCTCCCTCTCTCTCTAACAAATAAATAAATAAAATCTTTAAAAAATAAATAAATAAAAATGGGCAAAGGATTTGAACAGAAATTTCTCCAAATATGATACACATGGCCAACAACATATGAGCATATGATGCCCAACATCATTGATCATTAAGACATTCAGATCAAAACTAGAAGGGAGATTTCTGGATCATAGGGTAGTTCTATTTTTACTTTTTTGAAGAACTACCATCCTGTTCTCCATGACAATTGCACTCCTTAACAGTACCACCAACAGTATATAAGAATATCAATTTCTTCATATCCTCACCAACATTTGTTATTTTCTCTTGTTGCTTTTGATAGTGGCCATTACAATGGGTGCGAAGAGATTTCTCATTGTAGCTTTGACGTGAATATCTTAATCATCAGTGATGTTGCCAGGCCCAAATTTAGAGTTTATTGGGTTTTTTCTTTTTTTCCTTCCTTCCTTCCTTTCTCTCTCTTTCTTCTTTCTCTCTCTCTTTCTTTCCTTCCTTCCTTCCTTCCTTCCTTCTTTCTTTCCTTCCTTCCTTTTTTTACATTATCTCATTTCTCCCAGTAATTCCATGAACTGAGAATTATGGCCTACAACTGAAAAACCGAAGTTGAGACATAGAAAAGTTACGTGACCTATCCACATGTCTCAATTCTAGTTCCTGTTCCCAGAGCTGGGACTCAGATTCTGTTCTTTTGATTTCCAGTCCTCTGCTTAGGCAATTACACTAGACTGTAATTATTCTCTCTCTCCTACCTGTTCTTCCTAGTGTTAATAGGAGGAAGTAGATAATGTACTGAAGCCAGGTCTCTGCTGGGTGTTGAGAAGGGTGTATAATGAGCGAGAAGGATGCTTATGCCCCACCCGAGGCAGCTGTAATCAGTGAGGGGAGGCGTCAGAGAAGGAGCTCTAGCTTTCAGGGTAGATGATCATTTCAGGGAAGCACCGAGATGCTCTGTAATAAGAGAGTGTCACTTGCTTCTCTAATCCTGAAAGACCAGTTAAGAAAACACTAGACAGTGTCAATAAATATAAACCCAGATATTTTTTTTTTCCTGTGTTGCTTATCTTTCAGAATTAGGTTGGCATATGGGGGAGGGAAGAATATGGGGCTACTTGTGGGCAGCTGTTGTATAAGGTAGTGGTATTTTCTCATTTGAATTGTGACATAGATACCCACTTCCTTCTCTTAGAAACCTGGTTCTTCCTTTTTCTTCAGATCTTCTTTTTGTTGACTATAGTGACCTGCTTATCTATCTAGATACTGTTTGTTTGTTTGTTTTTAAGACTTTATTTATTTATTTGACAGACAGAGATCACAAGTAGGCAGAGAGGCAGGCAGAGAGAGAGGAGGAAGCAGGCTCCCTGCTGAGCAGAGAGCCCGATGCGGGGCTGGATCCCAGGACCCTGGGTTCGAGACCTGAGCCAAAGAAGGCAGAGGCTTTTAACCCACTGAGCCACCCAGGAACCGCTCTAGATACTGTTTTGAGCATACTCTATCAATCTTATTATTGATTATTAACAATTAGTATAATATACATGATGTCTTGGCATGGTAAAATCAACTTAAACTCTGCTGAGGATTAAAAAATACTTGATTCAAAAAAATAGTAATTACTTGGTATTGCCAAGTGAACTTAAAAGCGTGAAGTTAAGTTTTTAAGGAAATGAACAGCAAATAAAAGTATATATTCAAAGAAGTTTAGAGGTATGGTGTTCACTGTTCTTTTCATGGGACATTCTTATCAACTGATTAATTGATCAATAGAAATTAATCATTTGAGGGGCCCCTGGGTGGCTCAGTGGGTTAAAGCCTCTGCCTTCGGCTCGGGTCATGATCCCGGGGTCCTGGGATCGAGCCCTGCATCGGGCTCTCTCAGCAAGGAGCCTGCTTCCTTCTCTCTCTGCCTGCCTCTCTGCCAACTTGTGATCTCTGTCTGTCAAATAAGTAAAATCTTTAAAAAAAAAAAAAAAATTAATCATTTGAGGAGTGCCTTGGTGTCCTCTCCATTGAGCCTCTGCCTCTTGGTTTCAGTTCAGGTCATGATTTCAGGGTGGTGAGATCGAGCCCTGAGTCAGGCTCCGTGCCCAGGATGCCGCCTGCTTAAGTCTCTTTTTTTTTTTTTTTTTTTTTTTTTTTTTTTTTTTTTTTTTTTTTTTTTTTTTTTTTTGCTTAAGTCTCTTTATCACATCCCACTCACCCTCTGCCCCACCAGGATCTCTCTAAAATAAATAAATAAAATAAAATAAAATAAATAAATGGTTCCTTTTTTTCATCTTGAAAAAAGAAATTAATCACTTGATTTCATTAAAGAGGTAACAAGGAACAAGCCTAGTTGACTGATTAGGCAGGGCTTAAAGGCAAGTTGGGCTAGTGAAACTGAAAAGAGATTATAATATTTTAATTGGCATTCTGGTTTACCAATAAGAGTGAAGCATTTATGTCCAGTCAATATATTCTCTCCCATAGAAAACTGTCTGGCTCCAAAATGAAACTATTTAACTCCCCCCAAATACTTATCAAATGTCTACTGTACCAAGGTATTGAGAAAGTGATGGAAATGATGTTGGAGGAAAAGACACAGAAATGAAATGAACACAGCCTCTGCTTTTTTAAGATAAGATTGTATAGGAAATTGGTCTTTTTCTTTTTTTTATATTTTATTTTTTTTTAGAACAGTTTTGGCTGTTTTAATTTCCATTTTTTCTTATGACCTTTAATGTGGAGGACTTTTTTTTTTTTTTTAAGATTTTATTTATTTATTTGACAGAGAGAGAGATCACAAGTAGGCGGAAAGGCAGGCAGAGAGAGAGAGGAGGAAGCACGTTCCCTGCTGAGCAGACAGCCAGATGTGGGGCTCGATCTCAGGACCCCGGGATCATGACCTGAGCTGAAGGCAGAGGCTTTAACCCACTGAGCCACCCAGGTGCCCCTGGAGGACTTTTTCATATGCTTATTTGCCATTTGTATATGCTTATTTGCCATCTTGTTTGGGGCAATGTTTCTCCCCTGAGGTCCTTTGCCTATTTTTTAGTCAGGTTCTTCTTCTCTTTTATTGTTGAATTTTAAGTGTTCTTTCTATATTTTGGATAATAGCCCTTTATCAATGTGTCTTTTGCAGATATTTTCTTCCAGTCTGTGGTTTGTCCTCTTATTCTCCTGAAAATGTCTTTTCCAGAGCAGAAGTTTTAATTTTAATAAAGTCCAACTTACCAAATATTGTTTTCATGCGTGGGCCTTTGGTGTTCTATCTAAAGAAGGCATTGCCATACCCAAGGTCATCTAAGTTTTTCTTCAATGTTATCTTCTAGGAGTTTATTATCTTTATGTTTCATATTTAGATCTATGATCCATTTTGAGTTCATTTTTGCGAAAGGTATAAGATCTATTACTGGATCCTTTTTCTTTCTTTCTTTTTTTTTCTTTTTTTGTCTGCACGCGGACATCAAGTTGTCCCAGCACCATTTGTTGAGAAGGAGATTATCTCTGCTCCACTGTGTTGCCTTTGTTTCTTTGTAAAAAAGAAGTCAGCTGTATTCATGTGGGTTTTTCTGGGCTCTTGATTCTGTTCCATTGATCTATTTGTTTATTGTTTTCATCAATCCAACAATGTCTTGATTACTGGGACTTTATGGTAAGTCTCAAAGTCAGGTAGGTAATATCAGTTCTACAAATGTGTTGTCCATTAATATTGTGTTGGTTATTCAGGGTCTTATGTCACTTCACATAAACTTTAGAATCAGTTTTTTTATATCCACAAAGTAATTTACTGGGACATTGATTTGGATTGCATTGAATCTATATTTCAAGTTGGGAAGACTAACATCTTGACAATATTGAGTCTTCCCATCCATAAGTATTGACTAATTCTCCATTTATTTAGTTCTGTCTAAATTAGTTCATCAGAATTTTTTTTTTTTTTTTTTTTTTTTTTTTGACAGACAGAGATCACAAGTAGGCAGAGAGGCAGGCAGAGAGAGAGAACGGAGGAAGCAGGCTCCCGGCTGAGCAGAGAGCCCGTTGCAGGGCTCGATCCCAGGACCCTGGGATCATGACCTGAGCCAAAGGCAGAGGCTTTAACCCAGTGAGCCACCCAGGTTCCCCTAGTTCATCAGAATTTTATAATTTTTCTCCTGTAGCTCTTATACATATATTTTTTTAAGATTTTATTTATTTGTTTAACAGACAGAGATCACAAGTAGGCAGAGAGGCAGGTAGAGAGAGAGAGGAAGAGAAGCAGGCTTCCCGCTGAGCGGAGAGCCCGATTCGGGGCTCGATCCAAGGACCCTGGGATCATGACCTGAGCTGAAGGCAGAGGCTTAACCCATTGAGCCACCCAGGCGCCCCAGCTCTTGTACATATTTTGTTAGATTTATATCTAAATATTTCACTTTACGGATATTAATATAAGTGGTATTGTGTTTTTAATGTCAAGTTCTACCTTTTTTGCTGGTATATAGAACTATGATTGACTTTTACATATTAACCCTGTATCTTGCAACCTTGCCTTAATAATTTATTACTTACAGGAATTCTAAATTCTTCCAGATTTTATTTTTATAGACAATCCTGTCATGTTCAGTTTTATTTCTTCCTAATCTGCATACCTTTTATTTCCTTTTCCTGTCTTATTACATTAGCTAGTACTTTTAGCTAATGTCAAAAAGAAGTAGTGAGAGAGAACATTTCTACCTTGTTCCTGATCTTAGTTTGAAAGCTTTGGCTTTTTCACAATTTCAGTATGTTGTTAGTTGTAGGTTTGTTTTTTTTATCAAGGAAGTTCCTTTATAATCCTAGTTTACTGAGAGTTTTTAATCATGAAAAAGTATTGGATTTTGTCAAATATTTCATTTATTGACACAACTGTGTGAGTTTTTTTTTAACTTGCTAATATGATGGATTACATTAATTGATTTTCAAATATTGAACAGGCCTTGCATACCTGTAATAAATCCCAATTGGTGATGATGTATAATAATTATTTTTATTTATTGTTGTATTATATTTACTAATATGTTCTTAAGATCTTTTGCATCTATGTTCATGAGAGATATTGGTCTATAGTTGTAATGTCTTTGTTTGGTTTTGGTATTAAGGTAATGTACTTACAGAGTGAATTAAGAGGGAATTAGTCATCCTAATGGTAGATAATATTAAATATTAACCATCAAATGAGTATTTTTGTTTAAGAAACAGAGACCACTGGGGTGCCTGGGTAGCTAGGTTGGTTGAGCATCCGACTCTTGGCTTCTGCTTTGGTAATGATCTCAGGGTAGTGAGGTGGAGCCCTCCAACTGGGCTCTGTGCTCAGCAAGGAGTCTGCTTATCCCTCCCCTTCCCCCCCCCGACCCTCCCCCCGGCTTGTGTACTCTCTCTCCTTTTAGGATGGATTAATAAATAAATGTTTTTAAAGATGGTATTTATTTATTTGCCAGAGAGAGCGTGCACAAGCAGGGGGAGCGGCAGGCATAGGGAGAAGCAGTTTCCGCTGAGCAAGGAGTCTGTGGCAGGATGTAATCTCAGGACCGTGGGATCATTGACCTGAGCCAAAGGAAGATGTTTAACCAATTGAGCCACCCAGGTGTCCCAATAAATAAATAAGTAAATTTTAAAGAAGGGGAGGAAAAAAAAGAAATACAGACCAGTGGGGCACCTGGGTAGTTCAGTTAATTAAGCCTCTACTCTTCATATCAGCTCAGGTCTTGACCTCAGGGTTGTGAGTTCAAGCCCTACATTGGGCTCCATGCTTGGCATGGAGCCTACTTAAAAAAAAGCAAAGAAATGAAATGAAATGAAATGAAATGAAATGAAATGAAATATGTGCCACTATTCTTTTCTTTGTTAACAAGTTCTTTTTAGAGGGACGCCTGGGTGGCTCAGTAGGTTAAGGGTCAGACTTGATTTTGGCTCAGGTCATAATTTCAGGATTCTGAGATCAATCCCTGTGTTGGGCTCCATGCTGGGCAGAGAACCTGCTTAAGATTCTCTCCCCCTCTTCCCTGTACCCCCCATAAAAAAAAAAAATCTTTTTAGAGACAGGCAGGATATAAATACAATTAAAACTATGTTCAAGGGTGTCTGGCAGGTTCAGTCAGCAGAGCTTGTGACTCTTGATTTTGAGGTTTTGAGTTTGAGCCCCACGTTGGTTATAGAGATTACTTAAAAATAAAACCTTAAAAGAAAGTACTATGTTCAGTTCTATTTGAATCCTGTTAAATTGATCACCATTCATTTCTTCACTTCTCTTAATGAACATTTGTTTATAACTTACAGTGTATCAGATATTCAGAATATTGAGACAAATAAGGCATAGTCACTGTTTTTAGGAAGCTCACAGTGTATTTGGGGGAATAAATTTGTAAACTAGTAATAGCAAAGCATTTTTTAAGTAATACAATAACATGGCATGGTAATAGATTTGTCTATGCTAAGCACATTTAAAAAGTGTCCACTTCGAAACTGACAACAGACCTAAACATAAACTTCAATGTTCTCCCAGACAAGATATTGACCATTTCAAGATGCCTATTTAGATTAGGAGTATAGGGCTCCCTGCTCACTGGGGAGCCTGCTTCTCCCTCTCCTCTCCGCTTTTGCTGTCACTATCACTGTCTCTCTGAAATAAATAAAATCTTTAAAAAGAATAGATTAGGAGCATAGCATATAGCATTAAAGAGTAAGAATAACAAGTCCTAAACAGTATGTGCTTACAAATTAGCTGATAATGGGGCGCCTGGGTGGCTCAGTGGGTTAAGCCTTTGCCTTCGGCTCAGGTCATGGTCTCAGGGTCCTGGGATCGAGCCCCACGTCGGGCTCTCTGCTCAGCGGGGAGCCTGCTTCCTCCTCTCTCTCTCTGCCTGCCTCTCTGCCTACTTGTGATATCTGTCTGTCAAATAAATAAATAAAAAATATTTAAAAAAAAAAAAAAAAACAAATTAGCTGATAATAGCCTAGACTAGTATTAGAGGCGTTTTGTTTTGTTCTGTTTTAATGTCAAACTGAGGACTTAGCTGATGATTAGCAGAGCTTCAGAGATGAGTGGTGCCAATGAAACACAAAGCTGATTGTCTATTTCTTTAAATTGGCTGTATGTTTTACTGGTGAAAAATAAAACTTCAGAAATGCTAGTATACTTGTAATCTTTGAATACATTAAGGACTGGTTCTTGGGAAATAAAGGAAACTGTATCACCTTCATCAAGTTACCAAGCCACATCTATGTATAGCCCTAAAAGAAGTTTATTTTCTAAAGGCTTATTTTCTAAATTTTTTCAGACATCTGTGAATCACTACCTTTATTAACAAATCATTTCTATAATCATGTTGTACAATTTACTAATTAGGAAGGTGCCTGACTGGCTCAGTCAATGAAACAACACGATTCTTTTTTTTTTTTTTAAGATTTTATTTATTTACTCGACAGAGAGAGATCACAGTAGACAGAGAGAGAGAGGGAAGCAGGCTCCCCGCTGAGCAGAGAGCCTGATGCGGGACTCGATCCCAGGACCCTGAGATCATGACCTGAGCCGAAGGCAGCAGCTTAACCCACTGAGCCACCCAGGCGCCCCGAAACAACACGATTCTTGATCTCAAGGTTGTCAGTTTGAGCCCCATGTTGGGTGTAGAGATTACTTTAAAAAACAAAAACAAAAACAAGGGACACCTGGGTGGCTCAGTCGGTTAAGTGTCTGCCTTGGGCTCTGGTGGGGATCTCAGGGTCTTGTGATTCATAACAAGTCCCACATGGAGCTCCTTGCTCAGTGGGGAGCCTGCTTCTCCCTCTGCCTGCTGCTTCCCCTGCTCTGGCAAATAAATAAAGTCTTAAAAAAGCAAACAAACAAAAAACTTTTAAAAAAATTACTAATCAGGTTCTTGGGGTGTCTGGGTGGCTCAGTGGGATAAAGCCTCTGCCTTCGGCTCAGGTCATGATCCCAGGGTCCTGGGATCGAGTCCCGCATTGGGCTCTCTGCTTCAGCAGGGAGACTGCTTCCCTCTCTCTCTCTCTGCCTGCCTCTCTGCCTGCTTGTGATCTCTGTCAAATAAATAAATGAAATATTTTTTAAAAAATTACTAATCAGGTTCTAGATTGTTTAGATATTCAACAGCCCTAAGGATATGCTTTGGACATGTTTTATTCAGCTAATTTAACAAACATTTTTTTTCACCTATTTGTTGGGCACTATGGACATAATAAAATGTCTGTCCTCAGAGTTCTCACAATTTAGAAAAGTAAGCAAATATGTTAACAAACAATTGCTATGGGATATAGTAAGTCCTATAATATAGGTGTATTTGGGATAGATTGTGGCCCAAAGGAAACCATATCATCTTAGTTTTGTCTGGGAATGTTTCACAAAGGGTAGACGATAACTGGTTATTGTACGTATGACTAGGAGTTAGTCAGTTGGGAAAGATATTCAAGATGATAAAGTACAAAAGAGTGAGTCTTTTTTCTTTTTTTTTTTTTTTAATTTTATTTATTTATTTGACAGATCACAAGTAGGCAGAGAGGCAGGCAGAGAGCGGGAAGCAGGTTTCCTGTTGATCAGAGACTGTGCTGCCTGGCTTGATTCCAGCACCCTTAGATCATGACCTGAGTCGAAGGCAGAGGCATAACCCACTGAGCCATCCAGGCGCCCCACGAGTGAGTCTTTAATGATATGGTATGATGGGCTGACTGTGTTACCCCAAAATTCATATGGAAGGCATAATTCCCAGTACCTCAGAATGTGATTGTATTAGGAGACACGGCCTTTAAAGAGGTGATTAAGAGGCGCCTGGGTGGCTCAGTCGGTTAAAGCCTCTGCCTTTGGCTCAGGTCGTGTTCCCAGGGTCCTGGGATCGAGCCCCGCATAGGGCTCTCTGCTCAACAGGGAGCCTGCTTCCTCCTCTCTCTCTGCCTGCCTCTCTGCCTACTTGTGATCTCTGTCTGTCAAGTAAATAAATAAAATCTTAAAAAAAAATAATGTTTAAAGAGGTGATTAAGTAAAAATGAGGCCTTTAGATGGGCCCTAATCCAATCCTACTGATTTCCCTATAAGAATAGGAAATGTAGATATTCAAGAGTCACCAGGGATGCAGGCACACAGAGAAAAAGACCGTGTACAAGTCAAGAAGAAAACCCTGAGGGGAGACCAAACCTGCCAACACCCTGATCTTGGACCCCAGACTCCAGAATTGTTAAGAAAATAAGTTTCTGTTGTTTAAGCCATCCGGTCTGTGGTGTATTGTTACGGCCGCCCCGGGGGCGTGTGTTTTTTCACACCACCAAGCTATTCCTCAGTTCTCAGCCATGATAACAGAATACCCTCCCATTTCAACCCAATTCTATCTACCATGAGATAGCATCAGGTGTCAAAGGGTAAGGGCCCAGCCCCCAAGACTGCCTCCCTCTCCCTCCACTTCAGACACTTGTGGCAAGCCCGGGTTATCAACTACTGGAGATCAGAGCTTCCAAAACCGCCCCCTCTTGGATTTCATTAATTTGCTAGAGCAGAACAGAACTCAACAGAACTGACAGAACTCAAAGAAACATTTCCTCACGTTTATGAGTTCATTATAAAGGCTATAATAAAGGATACAGATGACGAGGTACATAGGGCTGTTGGAGCACTATGTTTGAACACTGACAGTGGGTTCAGTTTGGCTTGGGCAAAGGAGAGATATACCTAAAATGTGACTAGTGTGACTGAGGAGTTTGCTTATTAGCTGCATCCCATTTTAATTCATTGAGTTTGTATTTAAAAACTGAAGCAGTGTTGGGGCACCTGCCTGGCTGTCATTAGAGCAACTCTTGATCTTGGGGTTTTAAGGGTGAGTCCCATGTTGGGCATAGAGATAACATGAAAAAGAAGAAAGAAAGAAAAAAGGAAGGAAGGAAGGAAGAGAGAAGAAAGGAGAGAGAGAGAGAGAGAGAAGAAGGAAGGGGAGGGAAGGAAGGAGGGATGGAGGAAAGGAAAGAAAGAATAGGAAAGAAAGAAAGAAAGAAAGAAAGAAAGAAAGAAAGAAAGAAAGAAAGAAAAAGAAAGAAAAGGAAGGAAGAAAAGAAAGAAAAAGTGAGGAAAGAGAAAGAAAGAAAATGACAGAAACAAGAAAAATTGAAGCAGTGTAAAAAAAATTAGAAGTACCATAAAGTGTTTTTGTTAAACACAACTTCATTGTTTTGATCAGACAATCATTTAATCATTTCACCTTAATTGTTGAAAATTTATTGTCCCAATTAAGGTGTGCTGTAAGTATAAAAAAGATTGAATTTTTAAGATCTAATACCAAAAAAAGAGAGACAGAAATATCTCATTAATAATTTATTATCTACAGGTTGAAAGTATAATATTTGGTATATATTAGGTTAGATAAAATATAATATTGAAATGCACTCATTTCCTTTCACTCTTTTTAAATGTGACTACTGGAAAATTTTAGATTTTTTTATATAGTTCACATGTTTCTGTTGGACAGCACTGATCTAGACTTTATTCTGTAACACTGAAGATATTGAATAGGAGAATGATATGATAATGATTTTGATTTAGTGCAATTCATCTAGCACTGGTACAGGATAGATTGATTTTTGAAGGAAATTGGAGGAGGAGCGATACCCTTAGAAAGTGGTGAGGGTCTGAGAGCTCGGATTAGGTGCTTCAGGATCAACTGGAGTGACAAATGGCTGAAACCCAGTGTAGACAGGAAAATCAACATTTCTCAAATTTTTTTCTTTCTTTATCCTGTTGTTTTCACATTCAAAATGAATTTCGAGGGGCGCCTGGGTGGCTCAGTGGGTTAAAACCGCTGCCTTCGGCTCAGGTCATGATCCCAGAGTCCTGGGATCGAGCCCCGCATTGGGCTCTCTGCTCAGCGGGGAGCCTGCTTCCTCCTCTCTCTCTGCCTGCCTCTCTGCCTGCTTGTGACCTCTCTCTCTCTCTCTCTGTCAAATAAATAAAAAAATCTTTAAAAGAAAATGAATTTTGACTATACCTAGCCTATTAGAGGAAGATTAGTAAATAACATGCAAAAAAAGTTGTTCTTTAGGGGGAAATTACAAATGCAAGCAAAGAACAGAATTAACCCTGGCAATCTTTAGGCATTAGCTTTTTTTTGCGCACCTTGAAATGCCACTATGCTGTTCTATGAAAGAGGCGGTTTTCTCTGTCTTTAACTCTCCGAGAGTTTGAAGTCCTGGATTCCTTGACTTAAGGATTTTTTTTGATTTGTTTGTTTCCCTTCTGGGTTATCACAGTTGCAGACATCCTCCCACAGAGCAGCAAGAGGCTAGGATTCAGATGTATGGTCTGCTGATACCTGTGTTTGGACCTAAGATATTTCAAAGCATTTTTCATTCATTACTTTTCTTCTTAGCAGACCTACATTAAACTATTAGGTGGAAATTTCAAAGCGTTTCTTCCCAGTCTATTCCATTTTTAAATGTATCGCCACATTTCTTATGTTGTTTTCAGTAAAGAAGGAAGAACACCTCACAGGAATCAAATGATCCCAAGATACATTTTAGGACATTTACCTTGCTGGCCTGAACCTAGCATAATCACCAGATTAATCACCAGACCTGACTGATTGGAGCTGGGATTCTAAGTGCATCGAAGACCCCAATCAACCAGCCGATCTCCCCAAAACATCAACACACAGTTGCATTGAGCAACTGTTATCTGTTGCCCAGGGGGAGGATTGCTTAACTGGGGCGTCTCTGGGGCTAAGCTGGTTTCTGGTCAGTAGTTTCTTAGATCCCTCTTACTCAAGAAGCATTTATCTTAATACATTCAGCACGTTTTTAGATGCTTGAGATTCCATTGAATTCCAGTTGTAACTTTTAAAAGTACATATATTGTTAGAAGAATGCTCTCTGTCCCTATTAACTTGCTTAACTTTCTTAAAGGTAATTTTCTCAGACTGAGTTAGCCAGACAAAATATATTTCAGATCTGTCTCCCTTTCACCCTCACTGCTTTTTCACCAAGAAGAAAATATTGTACAGAATTCACACATCTAAAACTTAACCTTCAGTGTTGTCTTTCTCCATAGCTATTTTACACAAATTAATTTGGAACACAAATTCTGGGCTTTCACAATTCCATTTATTCTTTCATTAACCATTGAGCAAATAATTACTGGGGCAAACACTGTGCTCTGGAATTACCTTGGAGCCCGCTTTGAGCAAATGAAGGAGGTAACACAGACCGACTTTGTACATTTACCCATGCAGTTTGCGCTTGCGTAACATTAAAGACTAATTATACAAAGCTTAGGAAGAGGGAGGAAGAAAAGAAAAACGATTTAGAGCCAAGAATAACACTGTGACACAAATAATAAATAAAAGCCAAGATAAGAAAAACGTAGAAAAGACCAGAGAAAAACAGAGCATCATCGTCCTCTTACTCTAAGCTGCAAGGTTCAGCCGTGAGCCTCTTGGGTCTACTGAGTACTTACATGTGACTAGTACAACTGAGAAACTGAATTGTTGATTTTTATTAATTTAATATCGGAGCAACTTAAAATTATTTTCCCATCAAACACAGCTTTGTTGTTTTGATAGATGCCATATTTAACTGTAGAAACTTAAGAGTCTAAAATGGAGATGTGTTATAAACGTGAAATATACACTGAATTCCAAAGACATAGTTGGGGGGGGATAGTAAACTACCTTAGTAATAATTGTTATACTGATGTCATACTAAAATTATATTATTTGAGTTATAGTGGGTCAAATAAAATAGTTACTTAAATTAACCTCTCTTGTTTCTTTTAAAATTTTTAATGTGGCTACTAGCAAATTTCATATTACATAAATAGCTTGGATTATATTTCTATCGGACCTCACTGCCATACAGGATATTCTTTGTCCTTTGGCTGCTAAATTCAGTTGCTGTGGTAACTAAAGGGGCCTCTAGGCTCAGTGTTTCCTGGAAGGACAGGAACGAGGCGGGGGAGGGGAGGTGTGACCTCAGGGAAGGTTTTCTTGGATGTCACGTTTCACTTATACTTGGTTCTCTCAGCTAACAATTTAGAATTTTTTTTTTTTTTTAGAGAGAGACAACATAATCTGGTTTGTTTCAGGTCCTGTAGCATCAATTCGAATTCTAGGCCCTCAACCAAAACCTAAAAGAAAGATGTACTAACACCAGTTTACCAACTAGGAAAATTGGGTCCAATTACTGTGCTCTGTCCTCGGTCACCCTCTTCCCCCAAAGTGAGGTTGTTGCTAGGCTACAAATTAACGGGCATTAGTAAATTGACCATTGATATTCCCATGCCCCACCCCCCCAAGAGCCTTCATTCCCCCCCCCTCGCTCCGCCCCTTCAAAGCCTTGATACTATCTCACCCAAATCTTTAATCAGAACTAAATTGTTTTCTTTGTTTACTCACACCCTGGGCCTCCTCCCTCTCTCCTTTCATTATCCTTCATCTTCCTCTGTTCACATTTTCCTTGTTTTTTCTACTCATCTTGCTCAATTTTCTTGTATGACTGAGTAATCAAATACTTATCTCACACTTCTTTCAAGAAATTCTCAGTCCGTAATCAACAGGCTATTGATTATTCTCTCTAGTTGTGTAAAAATCAGGTGGGCTTGTCCCTTTTTTGTTTTGTTAAGTAGAAGTGAATTAGAGGATTTCTGTTGCCTTAGTGCCTGAGGTCCTAGGTCATGCTGTTTCAAAGATGAAGACGGGTGGGTAGCAAAGCAAGAGCAAGAGCATATAAAGCTCTGGGGAGGGGGGCGCCTGGGGTGGGTTGCCCCTGGACTTTATAAATTTAGGGGGTTTTGTAAGCTCTTTTATGGAATTATCTTAAACAATCAGGGTGTGCTGAGTCCTTCGGATTAGGGCTTTGGTTAGGTATTTGTCTACCTGTTAGGTTAATGTCTCTATGCTGTTGGTCTTTTTGCAGACGTCTGGGGGATTATGTCTTCGCTGCTCCTTTCCTGTTTTAGAGACAAGTGCTTTGTGGTTAATTGTCTTATTTTAGGATGTTTTGCACATTGGGAGATGAAGAGGAGAAGTGAGATGGGGAAAATAGGAGGGGAGATGAAGCATGAGAAACTGGACTATGAGAAGCAACTGAGGGTTTCTGAGGGGAGAGGGGTGGGGGGTGAGTGAGCCTGGTGGTGGGTATTATGGAGGGCAGGAGGGCAGGTATTGCATGGAGCACTGGGTGTGGTGCATAAACAGTGAATTTTGGAACACTGGAAAGAAAAAAAATAAAATGGAAAAAAAAAGAGTAAGTTAAAAAAATGAAGAAGTCATTCTTTGCAAATGCTGCAAAGCAAAATAGTGTCATCCTGTCCAAGCTGCAGAATAAGATGTCACTTCATTTGAACTGCCCTGACTCCGTATTTTCTTGTTGGGGACCCTGACCCTGACTACCTAGCTGTCCAACTAACTCCTAACAGAATGAGAAGGGAAATGCTACAGATTCCTTAAAAGCCAGGACATTTTTTTTTTTTAAGATTTTATTTATTTATTTTGAGAGAGAGGCAGTGAGAGAGCATGAGCGAGGAGAAGGTCAGAGGGAGAAGCAGACTCCCCGTGGAGCTGGGAGCCTGATGCGGGACTCCGGGATCATGACCTGAGCCGAAGGCAGTCGTCCAACCAACTGAGCCACCTAGGCATCCCAAGCCAGGACATTTTTTTGTCCTACATACTGATGAATCCTCAAGCTCGTGGCAAGTACCTGACGGGCAGTGTGCACGCAACACACACCTGTTTAGCTGAATGTGGTCATCGGTCCACCTCTAGATGCTATAAGCCTGAGACTAGAGGCACAACCTCTCAGAATGGGTAGGATTCAGAATAAGCGGTAGGGTAAATGCCATCTTAAGGAGTTTGAATGGTATCCCGCAAGCAGTTGATTCTCTTGTTCCTTCAACCTAGGAGAGGGGGTCTGGCTCCCAGATGCTCAGGTTTCCTTCCTCCCAGGAGAGACTGTGCTAAAGAGGACAAAGAGAGCCAAAAACTGGCCCAGTTCTTCCCTGGCTTTTCCTCTCCAGGCTGCCCTTTCTTCCCCTTTGATGATAGACTCAGCCTATAATCAAAAAGGAGCTGATAAATTCACAGCATGCTGAATCTATCTGCTCAACACTCCTTCACACAAGCTGACCTCTCAGACAGTAGCACCCATTCGACTTTATCTTATAGAAGTAGCATTTGGTTTCATCTCTTTAGATTGACTTTATTCCCAGCAGATGTGAGAGCAAAAACTGAAGTGAATCTGCCCTCCCTTCAGGCTTTTCTGGTAGCATTTTGTCTTTGAAACTAAGAGATTATCGCGGCTATTCGAAGAGGGAAGGAGGACGCGCTTAAAAAAAAAAAAAAAAAAAAAAAAAACCCGGCGTGGGGCGGGTGTGGGCTGCGGCTTTAAAACTGGGTGGGGAGGGAGGGAGTCCTTGCCTAGGGCGGGGGCAGAGTTTGAGGTCACAAAATTCCGCTAGGTCACGGGGTCTATGGGGGGGGGCAGGAGGGCTAGTCTCCCTTGCAGGCTCCACCCTTTGCGGAGATTATAAATTCGTCCCTGGCTCGCTGTAACGGTGAGAGTGAGTGGGATCGTGCATCTCGCTTGGTCTTTGAGTGGGAAGCTTGCTGCCGAGGGCATTCCGGAGGTTTTGTTGATTGGAAGAGGTATCTCTGGGGTCCCGCTCCTAGAGCTCTGTTGAAGATTGGAAAAGAATTAAATTAAGGCCATGGGGACCCAGAAGGTAAGATTAATACAATTACCAGTTATCTTTGCTTGTTTTGGGGGGTTCACTCAGAAAGGCCAGCTTTAACGGAGATGGCTGTTTTATTACGAGTCATGTAGCCATCTAGCCACCTTCAGGCCTTTTCATTTCTTCTCCAGCCTGTGATGCTGTGGTTCTGTGTGTTCTCTTTGGATGTCACAGCATCTAAAGGACTTAATCCCAGTCCCACTCACCTTCCTGTCGCAGGGAAAGTCACCTGGAGAGGTTGTGTGTTTCTCGGGTTTTGTTGCTTTGGCTTGGTTTTAACATGATCACATGATATTAAGGATGTGTGGGGGGGTGAGATGGTTGAGTGTTCCAGGATGCTTGGCTGTGTTGATTACAAGTGTGGGTCTCAGTGAGCCAGCAGGAGGATTCCTCTGGAAGCATTAAACTTGAAAGGACCTGGGATTCGTTGGAGGGCTTGGGTCAAGTGTCCAGCCATCTGTTCTGTTATTCAGTCCATGGATACTAAGGAGGGAGAATTCTAGTTGTTCTTATTGGTGGTGTGACTGTGAGTGCATGGCACATTAATGTGTTATTGTGTGTTACGTATGTAGTATATGTGCTGGGAGGAAAATCACTGTCGCCAAGGTGAGCTAACTCGAAAATAAGATAAGAAAAGAGGTGGAAAAAAAGGGAGGAGGAGAAAAAGGTCCTCAAGAATAGTAAATGATGAAGCAAAGCAGAAAGGAAGAGGTCATTACTGACGAGAAATGGATTAAGCAGAACTGTGTGCGTGCGAGGGCGTCTTGGGTACTTAATGCCTGGCTGTCTCTGGGGTGCAAGGTCAACTTGGGGAGTTGAAACTTCTGGCTGGCCACTCTGTCTAACTTAAAGAGGGGGTGGTTAAGGTAAGGAAGGATTTGGTGGGGGGGGGGAATGCAGCAGCAGATGTTCTCAGCCATAAAAATCAAAGAGTTGGGAATCTAAGATAAATACAGGCTTGAATTACTCCCAGCAAGGTGAGAGAGGACTCCCTCCTCCCCAGCCCATCTCAGGTCTTTTAGTTTGGGAGTGAGCTTGTGCTCTCCCCCTACTGGGTGGGGGTAGCAGTACTAAATGAAGTGCAGAGGAAGAATTTCAAATGGGATCAGGATACCGCGGGCAGATTTTGTAGATTCCATTATCCCGAGCGAAAAGAACAGCCCAGAAGCAGACAGCACTGTATGTAGCTGTTTCCAAAAGAATCCCATTTCTAGGAATCCCAAGACTCGCTCTCTTCCTGTAGTTCTATGCTTGTTTTTATATGGAGCAATTTTTTTTTAATAGTTTGAAACCAGTTAACCCAGTTTCTCTTAACTTACTTCCCAGTTTTTCTTGCCACTTTTCCCGAGTTTTGTGGTTGTCTATATCTCCAGAGAAGTTCTCGAGTATAACCTGTGCTTTTGTGTTTCCCCCATTCATTACCTAAATTTCGTTAAGTTTTTGTTCTTTCCATACCACTCCTATGCCAATTTCTTTTCATACCACTCCTAGGCCAAGTGCTCCTAATAGATCTCCTGATATACTGATATACTAAGAGATAATCATCAGCAATCATCAGCGGAGAGCTTTAAGGACTGTTTCTTCCCTTTCCTCCCTCCCCACCCCAGGTCACCGCGCCTCTGATCTTTGCCGTCTCCATTGCTACAATAGGCTCTTTCCAGTTCGGCTACAACACCGGAGTCATCAATGCTCCTGAGATGGTGAGTGTCAAGCGACCAGACTTAGAGTTTGCAATAGGGAAATTATTCCCTTAAGTAGGGTTTTGAGAATGAAGAATTTCAGACAAACTTGGTATCTAGCTTGGTGAAGGCTGAAGAGGCAGAATAATATTGGTGGGGAAGTCTAACTGAATCCTTAGTCAAAGGAAAAAGCTCAGTTGCTCCCCATACCCTTGACTGTAATCCATTCCTCTTCTCACCCTGTCACTTCCTTTATTATGCCTCAGGGCTTAGTTACAAGGAGGGTGGGCGGGTCTTAGGGGAGGACTGAGGTAGTCGCTGAACATCGCTGCTCCCTACTGGGATTTTCAGGACAAATCAAATTGTTCTTTTCAGAGCTACCATGAACCTCCAAAATGTTCTCATCTCTTCCATCCCCGCCCATTTACTTGATTCTCTACCAGTACTTGTAATGCTAGTTTTTTAGGGAGGGGAAGATCCCCAGTATTTGCTCCTTCTCATTCAGCCATAACAGCCTATCTGTCCAATCATTTTAATTGGCAGATCATAAAGGACTTCATCAATTACACCTTGGAGGAGAAGTTGGCAGACCCTCCCACTGAGGTGTTACTCACTTACCTCTGGTCCTTGTCTGTGGCCATCTTCTCCGTTGGTGGTATGATTGGCTCCTTCTCCGTTGGACTCTTTGTTAACCGCTTTGGCAGGTACTGACCAGAAACTGGGTAAGGAAGGGGGCTCTTCCGGTTGCACTGAGAAGGGGTATTGAGAATTAGGGTGGGGAGGTGATGATGCATTTGAATGCGAGCATCCCAGATTCCCATGGAGGCCAAAGGATAGGCCAGCTGGCACGCAGTAGGACTGCTTGCAGCTCTGCTGCCCATCAAGAGATTAGCCTTTGCAATCCAGCTGAAGCTAATTCAGTACTCTCTAATAAAGTACACTGTGTATTTCCCAGAAACCTACTTGATTTAAAAGGTCAGAAGTTGTTTGCTTTTCTTAGAAAATTTTGGGATTTCATGCAGGTGTTTATTTACAAAGCAGGATTGGGAGGAAATGCTTTATAATCCTTGGCCTGTGGCAAATGTGGATAATGGCCAAATAACTGACATTTTCTCCCCCAAAAAGGAAACTGAATCTTCTCATTCTTTGCTGACCAAGTCAAATGTCTTAGCGGAACACTTTCAGTAATGATTGGTGAAGAAACCATTTCATTTGCTAATTAGACGTTCTGGAAACACAGATGGAATTCGGTGTCTAAAAAAACTGAAAGCAGTCCATTTTATTTGATAACACTTGGGGTTTGTTGTGTTTGTATTTTTGAGGCCACCATGTGATTACTAAAGTCACTGAAATTTTAATGTGGCCCTCCCTCCTATCATTATTAGCAAAAGAACCTAATAGAGGAAGTAGGGAAACCAGGAAAGGAATGCAGAGGAAGGTAAAAGTGTGGATGAGGGATAAAACTTTTTTCTCTTAACAGCAGGTTCTCTCCTTTGGCTGCACATTTAGGATCTCCCAGGGAGCTTTTAAAAGTACCAGTGTTTGAGAACTCCCGGGTAATTCCAACAGGCCACCCAAGGGCAGAGTCCCCGAAGTCTCTTCAAGCGTCCACAGTAATTTTCTTCAGCGTTAAGCTCTTACTTCTGACTTTGTCTAGTTGTTTCGGTGGTTTGGCCTCCCACACTTAACACATAGATGCAGTAATTTATCACTTTATACTGGCTATCAATACTAACTGTAAATGGCCTCACCATAGACTAGCCTAGCTGAGAGCCAGAGAGCTGAAGCGGTCTGCTTTCTGTGCATGGAAAAACCTGCAAAAAATCTGTCTCCATTAGTATGTTGGTGGCACTTAAGCAGCTATAATAAAATCGAGTAAGAAGCATAACAAGAGCAGCAATAACCAGAAATTGCTCGAGTGTGTTTGTGGACCAGCTGTATCGGAATTGCCCAGGGCAGTGATTCTCAGACCTTAGCGAGACTTAACACCCTCAACACCCGGATGGGTTCTGGGAACAGGGTTGCTGGGCTCAGTCCCAAAGTCAGACCTAATGATTTAGTAAATTGGGGTGGGGTGGGACAGTTTTAATTTCTTGCAGATTCCTAGCTGATGCAGTTAGTTTGTGGGCAACTTTGAGAACTATTGGCCTTTTGCAAAAGCTCGCTAGAATCCTGGCTGCTGCTGGGGATTAAAACAATCTTAAATAAAAAGTTCTCTAGGTTGAGTGTTCTGTGGACAGGTGTAAGAACCATTGATCTTATCTCAACTATTGAATGTTCTGATAACAGACTGGAGAAGGGTAGAGAGATAAGGAAAGAGAGGATCCTGCCTGGCCTATTTTGCTGACTTCTTGCTGACTTCTCTTGTCTTCGGTTAACCTTTCAGGCGCAATTCAATGCTGATTGTCAACCTCCTGGCCGTCGCAGGCGGCTGCCTTATGGGGTTCTGCAAAATTGCCGAGTCGGTTGAAATGCTGATCCTGGGCCGCTTAGTTATTGGCCTCTTCTGCGGCCTCTGCACAGGGTTTGTGCCCATGTACATTGGCGAGGTCTCTCCGACTGCCCTTCGGGGGGCTTTCGGTACTCTCAACCAGCTGGGCATCGTCATCGGGATCCTGATGGCTCAGGTACTCCAGAACTCCAGAACTCCTACGTAGTACGTGTTAGTTTCTTGGCTCTTGAAATGAGTTAACATAGATAAAGCTCTCAGGAATCTCTGGCATATGTAAGTTTCAGGTGTTACTATTACAGTAGCTCACAGATAGCTAAAGAAGCAGGCAGCGTAGAGAAAAAAGAAACAATTTATCTTTTCCTTTGGTAAGAGTGGATGATTTTCTGAAATTTTTTTTTAAGTTTATCTTTTTTGATTCAATTTTTGAGAGGGAGAGAGCAAGCATGAGTGCACTCACAAGAGCGGGGGAGGAAGGCTAGAGGTGGAGGGAGAAGCACACTTAACCCACTCCCATGCGGGACTTGATCCCATATGACTCTGGGATCATGACCTGAACCAACTAGCAGATAACGTTACTGACTGAGCCGCCCAGGTGCCCTGATTTTTTTTTTTTTTAATTGACTTGTGGGTTATATAAGGTATGAGCCTTATAAAGTATCATCTTTTTCTGGTTTCTAGATCTTTGGTCTGAAAGTCATCATGGGGACAGAAGACCTTTGGCCCCTGCTTTTGGGCTTCACCATCATTCCAGCTATCCTGCAAAGTGCAGCCCTTCCGTTTTGCCCGGAGAGTCCTAGATTTCTGCTCATCAACAGAAAGGAAGAGGAGAGTGCTAAGGAGAGTGAGTATCCTTCACACCTTCGCTGTAGGAATTTTGGGGTCGTGGTTTATTTTAGGATGAGGGTATTGGATCTGTTTTGTCTGCTCCTTTCCTTGCTCCTCTGGACCCAAGTGGAGACTTTCCTGATTGCTCTGGAGTCAGAAACTTCGCACGCCTTAACGAGTGAAGTGAGAAGCAGGGTAGGGTTAGGGCACAGATGCTAATAGATGAGCCATTATCTGGCTCATTCCAGTGTGACTTCTTCCAGCTGAGTTACACGGGAAATGAAGTCGAGATGGCACCTTATCTTTACCATTTGTCTGTTTGACCAGTCCTCCAACGATTGTGGGGCACCCAGGACGTGAGTCAGGACATCCAGGAGATGAAAGATGAGAGTGCGAGGATGGCGCAAGAGAAGCAACCCACGGTGCTGGAGCTCTTCCGATCGCGCAGCTACCAGCAGCCCATCATGATTTCCATCATGCTCCAGCTGTCCCAGCAGCTGTCTGGAATCAATGCTGTGAGTAGCTGCTCTATCCCTGGCTGTCCCGCACATGCTTCCACTTGCCCGAGGGGCCAAGCGAGCGTGGCTGCTCACCTCCTTACTACCTACAGAGCCCCCACGATTTTTGCCACACAGCAGCCATTCCAAAAATGTTGGTTATCCAGGTTTTGACTTGTTGGTTTTTTTAAAACATTTACCTACGTTTAATTAATCCTCTTTTCTCACCACTCATTCTTTATTTCTAGTTGTCTTTTACTCTGATCAGTCTTATCTGATGTCATCAGTGATAAGGCAGGCCATGTAACCGAAGCAGTTGAAAGAATTTACACACTGTGGCTTTTCTCCAGGACTTTACAGTCTTAAAAAAAATCACTGTAAAGCCCTGGGGAATAAGTAGGAAATAAATTCAAGAGATCTGGGGGCACCCTAGGAACTTAGAGCTGACCTTAACTATTCTCTCTGAATATAGTGACTCAGTTTAAAGTGGGGAGCAAAATGGAAGCTGGCATTTGGCAGGTAGCTTGAATTCTGCAGATAACTACCTTCTAGCTTTTGGGTTCTAGTGGTGGTAAGAGGATACTCCCATACCTTCTATCCATTCGCAGATAGAGTTTTTGGATATGAAGCACAGCCTTGTTCTGATTCTGCCCAGAGGGTTTCTCATCACATCATTCTTAAATCAATATGATTAGATCATTCTGTAGCAAAGCATTTTGCAAAACACACTTACTTGATACTCAAAATAGCAAGTTGGTCCTTGGCCTTTTCTCCCTAACACAAGAAGGTTACTTGTATTTGAAATAGCAGTGCTTTTTGTGAAGGATTAGAGGCTGTTACATCAGAAGCTGGGAGGAAAAATAGTTTTTAAAAAACCTCTGAGATGATTTGATGGATCCCAGTTTCAAATTTTGTCATTTTTTTTTAAGATTTTATTTATTTATTTGACAGACAGAGATCATAAGTAGGCAAGAGAGGCAGGCAGGGAGAGAGAGGAGGAAGCAGGCTCTCCGCGGAGCAGGGCGTCCGATGTGGGGCTCGATCCCAGGACCCTGGGATCATGACCTGAGCCAAAAGCAGAGGTTTTAACCCACTGAGCCACCCAGGCGCCCCAAATTTTGTCATTTTTTTTTTTTTTAAGATTTTATTTATTTATTTGAGAGAGAGGCAGTGAGAGAGCATGAGCGAGGAGAAGGTCAGAGGGAGAAGCAGACTCCCCGTGGAGCTGGGAGCCCGATGCGGGACTCGATCCCGGGTCTCCGGGATCATGACCTGAGCCAAAGGCAGTCGTCCAACCAACTGAGCCACCCAGGCGTCCCAAATTTTGTCATTTTTAAAAATCACTGTGGGCAGGGCGCCTAGGTGGCTCAGTGGGTTAAGCCTCTGCCTTCGGCTCAGGTCATGATTTCAGGGTCCTGGAATGGAGCCCTTTATCTGGCTCTCTGCTCCACGGGGAGCCTGGTTCCCCCTCTCTGCCTGCCTCTCTGCCTACTTGTGATCTCTCTCTCTGTCAAATAAAATCTAAATAAAAAATAAAAGTCACTGTGGGGGCGCCTGGCTGACTCGATAGAGTGTGTGACTCTTAATCTTAAGGCGTTGGGTGTAGGGATTACTTAAAAATAAAAAAATCTTTTTTTTAAGATTTTTGATTTTTTTTAATTTGACACAACAGGAACGGGAAGTGTTCCCTCTTTTGCTATGTTTGTAAAATAAATAAAATCTTAAAAAAAAATAACGGGACGCCTGGGTGGCTCAGTTGGTTGGACGACTGCCTTCCGCTCAGGTCATGATCCCGGAGACCCGGGATCGAGTCCCGCATCGGGCTCCCAGCTCCACGGGGAGTCTGCTTCTCCCTCTGAACTTCTCCTCGCTCATGCTCTCTCACTGCCTCTCTCTCAAATAAATAAAGTCTTAAAAAAAAAATAACAAATATACATAGTTTCTATCCAAGGTTGTAGGTGTTTGAAGAGTTCTTGAGAAGGTAAGTCCCAGCATAAACGCATATATTCATCAAAAAGTCTGATGACGATACAGGTATAGGGGGCAAACACTCCAGATGAAGTCGTAAACTCCTGACCCAAACCTGAAGGACTAAACCTTAGCTGATAGAGGTCCTGTTCCCTTGTTCCCTGGAGGTCTGAGTTCAGTATTTGGACATCTCTTTTAACTATGGTAGCTGTAGCAACCCAACATTTCAGCAGGCTGACCAGCAAATAATAAACAATAGTATGAACCGTAGCTTACTTAATACTAAGTACATGTTAAATTAAAATGATAGCTGGTGTCATTTCCTCAGACACTTGGAAAGGACCTAGGGCTAGGGGTCCCAACCGAGGTTCTGTTTCTATTTTCATGGGCAGGCTGAGGTTACTCCCAGTTGCTTCGCTGTCAGGATAGGATAATTCGTATGCTGGTCACTGTTCAAGGGTTAGCGGAATTGTCCGTTGAAGAAGCTAAATTGAGGAACTTGCTGCTGGCTGGCTTTGTCGGAAGATCATGCGACTTCTGATCTTGGGGTCTTGAGTTCCAATGCCATGTTGGGTGTAGAGGTTATTTTTTTAAAAAGTTGGGGGGGGTGGCGCCTGGGTGGCTCAGTGGGTTATAAAGCCTCTGCCTTCAGCTCAGGTCATGATCCCAGGGTCCTGGGATCGAGCCCCGCATCGGGCTCTCTGCTCAGCGGGGAGCCTGCTTCCTCCTCTCTCTCTGCCTGCCTCTCTGCCTACTTGTGATCTCTGTCTGTCAAATAAATAAAATCTTTAAAAAAAACAAAAACAAAAAGCCTT
>PISX010023464.1:0-29714 GCA_004024625.1 Mellivora capensis
ATTCTCTAATTTCCCTTTCTGTATTTTCATTGTTAGTGTATAAGAAAGCCACTGATTTCTGTACATTGACTTCGTATCCTGCCACGTTACTGAATTGCTGTATGAGTTCCAGTAGTTTGGGGGTGGAGTCTTTTGGGTTTTCCATATAAAGTATCATGTCATCTGAGAAGAGAGAGAGTTTGACTTCTTCCTTGCCAATTTGGATACATTTTATTTCTCTTTGTTGTCTGATTGCTGTTGCTAGGACTTCTAATACTATGCTGAACAAGAGTGGTGAGAGTGGGCATCCTTGTCGTGTTCCTGATCTCAACGGGAAGGCTGTGAGCTTATTCCCATTGAGGATGATGTTTGCTGTGGGTCTTTCATAGATAGATTTTATGAAGTTCAGGAATGTTCCCTCTATCCCTATACTTTGAAGCATTTTAATCAGGAACACATGCTGGATTTTGTCAAATGCTTTTTCTGCATCAATTAAGAGGACCAGTGGTTCTTCTCTACTCTCTTATTGACTTGTTCTATCACATGGATTGATTTGCGAATGTTGAACCACCCTTGTAAGCCAGGGATGAATCCCACCTGGTCATGGTGGATGATCTTTTTAATGTGCTGTTGGATCCTGTTTGCTAGGATCTTGTTGAGAATCTTAGCATCTATATTTCTCAGTGATATTGGTCTGAAATTCTCCTTTTCGGTGTGGTCTTTGCCTGGTTTGGGGATCAGGGTAATGCTGGCTTCATTAAAGAGTCTGGAAGTTTTCCTTCTGCTTCAATTTTTTGAAACAGCTTCAGGAGAATAGGTGTTATTTCTTCTTAAAAGTTTGGTAGAATTCCCCAGGGAATCCGTCAGGTCTTGGGCTCTTGTTTTTTGGGAGGTTTTTGATCACTGCTTCAATCTCGTTACTAGATATCGGTCTATTCAGGTTGTCAATTTCTTCCTGGTTCAATTTTGGGAGTTTATATTTTTCCAGGAATGCATCCATTTCATCTACGTTGCTTAACCTATTGGCATATAACTGTTGATAATAGCTTGTGATGATTGTTTCTACTTCGTTGGTGTTAGTTGTGATCTCTCCCTTTTCATTCATAATTTTATTAATTTGAGCTTTCTGTCTTTTCTTTTGGATTAGTGTGGCCCATGGTTTATCGATCTTATTGATTCTTTCAAAAAAACCAGCTTCTAGTTTCATTGATACGTTCTACTGTATCTCTAGTTTCTACCTCATTGATCTCTGCTCTAATCTTAATTATTTCCCTTCTTGTGTGTGGACTTGGTTTAATTTGTTGTTGATTCTCCAGTTCTTTAAGGTGTAGAGACAGCTGGTGCATTCTGGATTTTTCAGTTTCTTTGAGGGAGGCTTGGATGGCTATGTTTTTCCCCCTTAGGACCGCCTTTGCTGTATCCCATAGGTTTTGGTCCAAAGTTTCTTCATTCTCATTGGTTTCCATGAATTGTTTAAGTTCTTCTTTGATCTCTTGGTTGATCCACACATTCTTAAGCAAGGTGGTCTTTAGCTTCCAGGTGTTTGAGTTCCTTCCAAACTTTTCCTTGTGGTTGAGCTCCAGTTTCAAAGCATTGTGATCTGAGAGTATGCAGGGAATAATCTCAATCTTTTGATATCGGTTGAGTCCTGATTTGTGACCTAGTATGTGGTCTATTCTGGAGAAGGTTCCATGTGCACTTGAGAAGAATGAGTATTCTGTTGTTTTAGGGTGGAATGTTCTGTATATATCTATGAGGTTCATTTGGTCCAATGTGTCATTCAATGCTTTTGTTTCTTTATTGATTTTCTGCATGGATGATCCATCTATTACTGAGAGAGGCGTGTTAAGATCTCCTACTATGAGTGTATTCATATTAATATGACTCTTTATCTTGATTAATAGTTTTCTTATGTAATTGGCTGATCCCATATTGGGGGCATAGATATTTACAATTGTTAGATCATCTTGGTGGATTGTCCCTTTAAGAATGATGTAGTGTCCTTCTGTATCTCTGACTACAGTCTTTAGTTTAAAATCTAATTTATCTGATATGAGAATCACTATCCCGGCCCATTTTGAGGGCCATTGGCATGAAAGATGCTTCTCCATCCCTTCACTTTCAATCTGGGTGTATCCTTAGGTTCGAAATGGGTCTCCTGTAGACAACATATGGATGGGTCCTGTCGTTTTATCCAGTCTGCAACCCTGTGTCATTTTATGGGCACATTTAGGCCATTCACATTGAGAGTGATTATTGATAGATGGGTTTTTATTGACATCATGTTACCTTTGAAGTCTTTCTTTCTGTAGAATGTCTCTCTATTTCTGTTCAATGATATTCTTGGGATTTTTTTTTTATAGATCCCTATATAGAACCCCTTTTATAGAACCCCCCTTAATATTTCTCTTTTATAGAACCCCCCTTAATATTTTATAGAACTCCCCTTAATATTTCTTGCAGTGTCGTCTTGATGGTCGCATATTCTTTTAAGCCTTGCTGTCTTGGAAACTCTTTATCTCTCCATCCATTTTGAATGTCAGTCTTGCTGGATAAAGTATTCTTGGCTGCATGTTCTTCTCATTTAGTGCCCTGAATATATCTTGCCAGCCCTTTCTGGCTTGCCAGTTTTCTGTGGACAGGTCTGACGTTATTCTGATGGGCTTTCCTCTGTACGTAAGGAGCTTCTTTGTCCTAGCTGCCTTCAAGAGAGTTTCTCTAGAATTATAATTCCTCATTCTTACTATCAGGTGTCTTGAGGTGTTTCGAGAATCTAAAATCTTGGAGGGGGGGGACCGTTCTGCCTCCAGTACATGAACGCTGGTTCCATTTACGAGATTTGGAAAATTTTCATGAAGAACGTGTTCCACTATATCTTCTAGACTTCTTCCTTTCTCCACCCCTTCAGGGATTCCAATAATTCTGATGTTGGAATGTTTCATGGCATCATTTATTTCCCTGATTCTGTTTTCATGGCTTCTAAGCTGTTTGTTCCAGGCTTCCTCCTGATCCTTTCTCTCTATCTGTTTGTCCTCCAGATTGCTAATTCTATCTTCTGTCTCAGTTACCCTAGCTTTTAGAGAATTTAGATTAGATTGGAACTCATTGAGAGCCTTGTGAACATCATCCCTGGTGGCTTTCAGTTCTGCCCTAATATTGTTAATATCATCCCTGGTGGCTTTCAGTTCTGCCCTAATCAATTCTGTTTGGTCATCCATGGCTTTCTCCAACCTAGCTATTGCCTGGATCATTGTTAGCCTGAATTCCCTTTCCGACATAATGTCTATGTCGGTAGCCATTAGCTCTGTTGCAGAGGGCCCATACTCTGAATTTTTCTTCTGCTGGGCATTCCTCCTTCTAGTCATTTTGGTGAAAGATGGCTGAATGGTTGTAGCTGGATATGTCGACCTTGGTGCAGTGAAGTTGCACCCTAGAACGCTTCTGAGCAATCAAGAGTCCACAACCAAATGAAAGAAAAAAAAAAGAAAGAGAGAAAGAAGAAAAAAAGAGAGAGAGAGACAGGAAAAAGAAAGAAGGATAAAAGAGAAGGTTCAGCCCAAATGGGCACCAAGGTAAGGTTTGTGAACTATACAAACAAAAACAGACAAACAAAAAGACTGCCCACTTGCATCTTCTGCCCCTGTAGAGATCCAGACGTGTATAATTCTGATCTCAGGCTGATTTCATGGGTGATCGGAGTTCCTTGGTAGGTAATCAGCTCACTTTAGGGTACAGGTTGAAACAGTGCCTCCTCCTAGTTCCCTGCCATCTTGTCCCCCCCATGAAAGGATTTTTTAATGTTTGTTTTCTAGGAAAATAATGAGAAAGATTCTAGCATTCACTGGAAGAAACAAAATAACGTTCTGATGTCAAATAGTTATTAGTTTTATATTATGTTATATTAGTTTATGTAGATTCTTATTTTCCAAATAATTTGCTTCAGGGTTTTTACTAAATTCATTAAAATTCATGTTGCTTTTTGTGTATCTGTATGTGTGCATGTGCTTGTCTTTCAGTTGTTTAAATGAAATCTTATAGTAGCTTAATTTAAAGAATTAGAAAGATTTCAAAATTGTTCAAGTCATGGAATAGTACAAAGTGAAAAATAAAAACATATTTTTGCTAGACTGATATAGTTCATCCTTAAAATTATCTGGACATACCATTTTTAATTTTGTTTTTAATTTTTAACTTAAATTTTCTGACTCTTGGTTTCTTTGTATTTCTGATATGGCATGTTTTTCTTGAAAACAAAATCTTTTTAGTTTCTTCTTTAAAACAGACATTGTCATTTTAAATGTGTTTTGTAAAGATTCCCCCTTTCCCTCAACTCTGGGATTTCTTGATGAAAGATGGCTTACAACAGAAGTTGTTACTGATGTTTTCTGTTGGTAGTTTTATTAATTCTTAGTTGATAGAATGAGTGCCAACTACTATGACTTGAAATTTAAAATTAGTGTGAGTTGAAGCAATATTCAGAGACCAACTTTTGCCTTTTTGTCACCATCGCTGCTCTTCTCTGTACATGCTCTATACTGGGAAGGGACTGTAAGCTTCTCTGTCTTGTTAATTAAACAGAAAAAAGTAAATAAACAAACAAAAAAGGGACCCAATGCAGACTTCCAAAAAATTTTTTTCATTGCCAAGTATGACTGTACCACATGTGTGGCTGTCTTTCTCCAGCTGCAGATACATCTGCTAGTGCTTTTTTTTTTGGCATTGTTCTAGATATCCCAATAGGTTTTTCCAAAAGAGCAATCTGTCAGTGCAAATGTTTGCAAGTGCCACTTTCTGGAAGATTTTTACACCCCCCCCCCAGGATAACAAAACACTATACGAATAAACATTTTTATTGAAATAAAAATCTTTTATTGTCAAATATTTCAAACCATAAAGAGAAGATTAAAGAATAACATAAACATTCATCTACACTCATGGTTCTACTAGTAGTAGTTATTATGCTAAATTGATTTCAGTTCTTCTAAGAATTAATATATGACAAATATAGTTGAGGTCCCTCTATTCTCCTACCTCATCTCATTTCCTTCTTTCTCACTTCAGTGGTAACTTCTACCAGGAATTCAGAATTTATGGGTTTTGTTCACACTTTGCTAAATACTTTCTTACTCATAAATATTGTCTGTTATTTCACATTAAAACAAGATGCTGCAACATGCACATTAAATAGCTAAAATCCAAAACACTAACAACACCAAATGTTGGCGAACATGTGGATTAACAGGTACTCTTATCATTGCTGGTGGAAATGTAAAATGGAGCAGACAGTGTGGAAAACAACTTGGCAGTTTCTTACAAAGTTAAACATAGTCTTATCATGTGATCCAGCAATTGTGTTCCTAGCTATTTATCCAAGTCATCTGAAAATTTATGTCCACACACAAACATGCACATGTGGGTGTATTATAGCTTTATTCACCCAAACTGGAAGCAGCCAAAAATGTCTCTATTGGTAAACAATCTGTGGTACATCCACACAATGAATATTATTCAACAATGAAAAGAAATGAACCATCAAAATACAAAAAGACACAGAGGGACCTTAAATGTTTATTGCTAAGTAAAGAAGCCAATCTGAAAAGGGTGCATATTGTTTGATTCCAATTATATGGCATTTTGAAAAAGGCAAAACTTTTGATGAATGTTTGCAAAAGGTTTGTATGGAGATGGTCTGGAATGAATAGGTGAAGCACAGGGGACTTGCAGGACGATGGAACTATTTTGCATAATACCACGGTGAATATAAGACATTAATTTGCATAGAACTTTACAAACACAAAAGTGAAAATGTATGCAAACTAAAAAAATCATTTAAGAAGTCTGAAGATCCCTGAAAAGAATGAAAGCCTCTGATAATAGACTAAAAATGCATTACAGATGTATGTTGCAACCTCACCAAAAACGGTGGGCAAAGGCCAATCTAAGTAATTTTGAAAATGAGTGGAGTCTGTAATAGCAAAGGCAAATGTGTGCACAAACTGCATGCACTCTAGCTAATACAATTGTTTCCCAAAGTGATATAGGTTAAGAAGTCTGATGCTTGAGTTGAACAAAGGGTGACAGATGGTGAGGTCCAGGTGTGTTGTAAATGGGAGAGTAAGTCTCTTTGTGGGGTCTTTAAGGATCATTTTAATATATCCACAGAAATTACATTAGGAAAGGCATGTGAAATTAAAGAATCTATTATATTTACAGATCCAGATGAGGGAGGTACACCATGCCACTCAGGGAGCCATATAGGAGGAGCACCCAGAGAGTAAGTGGAAACAAGCAGATGGGAAATTAAGAGAGAGTGAGGACCAGTGGAGTCCTCCTTTTTTTGGAGGAGGTCAGTATGGAATACACAAGCCAAAGGCATGAGGGGATTTCATTCGTGTGTTTGAATATCACAAAGTCACAACCAGGGGGCAGCAAGAGAACTTGTGACAGGGAACCACTTTATCACACTGGCATAGGTGGTCACCTGAGTGCAGTAATCAGCCTGTTTGTAAGGATGTTAAGCTATCAGGAAAACACAAAGTTTAAAAAAAAAAAATTTACAATACATGGGGGGTGGAGGAGCCAGTTTCGTCACTTTTGAAGTGGGAGGTTACAGATAAGCAGGGGAGGATGCTTGTATGACCCATGTGGTAATGCATTAACATTGGAGGCATCAGTATGAATTCAAGTTTAGCTTAATTAGGATACATACGGTTAAATGGAGAATTAGAGATATGTGTGTATTCAAGGGTTGTATGTGTGTATACATATACATGCATACAGGTTATCATACACACATATATTTCATTGCTCTTCAGCTAAAGGGCCTAGAAACAATGCCACCTCAGTGGCCAAAGCATGTCTGGTACCCTGATTTGTTTTCTAATATTATTTACTTACCGAAGTAACAGTGGCTGATTCCAGGGCTTGGGCAGTAAATGTACAAGATGAAACTCACCTACTGAAACCGTCTTTATTTTTTTAAAGAAAAATATTTTTCTTAAATAAGTAGCTAAACTTATTGTTACATGTCAGTTTTGTTCTCAAGAGTTTCATGTATCTTATTTTTGGTCAGTATTTTATTTTTTCTTGAATACTTTTACTCTGTTTCTATGGGTGGTCAGATCTCCTGTCATTCTGTGTGTCTATAGCTAAAAACTTTTTATTGTGCTCACTCTTGAAAAATATTATGTTGTGTATAAAATTATATGTTAGAGTTACTTTTTTTCCCCAACGATGTGACGATATTACCACTTTTTTTGGCATCTCTTTTTGCAAATGAAGCCCCATTGTCAGTCGTTCTCTCCTATATTGTTAAAATGTCTTTTTGCTATTAATTTTTACAACTTATTTTATACTTAATGTACAGCATTTTTACAGTTGTTTTTTTTTTTTTTTCACCCATTCCCTCACCCACCTCCCCTCTGGTAACTGCCTGTTTGTTCTCTATAGTTAAGAGTCTGTTTTTTGTTTTTGTCTCTTTTTAATTTGTTCTTTTGTTTCTTAAATGCCACATATGAGTAAAATCTTATGATATTTGTCTTACTCTAACTTACACCGCCTAGTATTATACTCTCTAGATTCATCCACATTGTTGTAAATACCAAAATTTCATTCCTTTTTATGTCAAAAAGTGTATATTTATACACACAATAACTGACATGGTTTTGGAATAGAGGTGAGGTTGGGTGGTGTGAGGTCTGGAGCCAATGAATAAGAATTCTTGAGACATCTCTGGTGTAAAATGGTGGTTTACTAAAGCACAGGGACAGGACCCATGGGCAGAAAGCTGCTGTACCAGGATAGTGAGGGGTTGCTGATTTTATACTTTGGGGTTGGGGGAGGTAAGGAAAATAGGGAGGTTTTGAGAAAGATCTTTCATATGCTAAAGAAGACTCACAGAATACCAGAGACCTTGCCATTGTCAAGTTGAGGTTGGTTTGCCCCTCTAGTAAGACATTAATAGTAAGATGGGAGTTTCCAGGAGGAATGTTACACTCTGCCTACTTCAAATATCTGTCATGAGCTGCAGGTTATAAGGACATTTAATTGTATTTACATTTCCTTCTGGAAGCTATTGCTAAGGCTTTTGTACACTGAGGGAGATTCATGTTTTATAGGATTGTGATCTTTATAAGTTAACTATTTGTTTTTCCTTTAGAGCAGCCAGGAGTGCCCGAGGAATGTCACATATATCCCATGGGGGGTGTGTTGTGGGTGTCAACTTCTGCTTTGTCCTCAGCTTGCCTTATGTTCTCTCATCACAACCACCTCTTCTTTACCCATTTATTGATAGATGCTTGGGCTGCTTCCATAATTTGGCTATTGTAAATAATGCTACAGTAAACATAAGGGTGAATATATCTCTTCAAATTAGTGTTTTCATGTTCTTTAGGTAAATATTCAGTAGTGGAGTTACAGAGTTATAGGGTGGTTCTATTTTTAATTTCTTGAGGAACCTCCATACTGTTTTGCACAATGGCTGTACCAGTTCATACTCCTAACAACAATGCACAAGGGTTTCTTTTTCTCTACATCCTCACCAACATTTGTTGTCCCTTGTGTTTTATATCTTAGCCATTTTGATAGGTGTAAGGTGATATCTCATTGTAATTTTAATTTGCATGTCCCTGATGATGAGTGATATTGAGCATCTTATCATGTATTTGTTGCCATCTCTATGTCTTCTATGGAGAAATGTCTGTCCATGTCTTCTGCACATTTTAAATTGTTATTTGGGGGGGTTGATGTTGAATTGTATAAGTTTTTTATGTATTTTGAATACTAACCTTTTATTGGATATGTTATTTTCAAGTATCTTTTCCCATTCAGTAGGTTGTCTTTTAGTTTTGTTGTTTATTTCCTTTGCTGTGCAGAACTTTTTATTTTGATGAGGTCCCAATAGTTTATTTTTGAATTTGTTTCCCTTGCCTCAAGAGTCATATCTAGAAAAATGTTGCTATGGCTGATGTCAGAGAAATTACTGCCTGGGCTCTCTTCTAGGTTTTTTATGGCTTCAGGTTGCACATTTAGGTCCTTAATCCATTTTAAGCTTATTTTTGTGTATGGTGTAAGAAAGTGATCCAGTTTCAATCTTTTGGATGTAGATGTCCAGTTTTCCAAACATGACTGTTGAAATGACTGTCTTTTTCTCATTGCATATTCTTGCCTTCTGTGTCAAAGATTAATTGATTGTATAATCGTGGGTTGATTTCTGGACTTTCTATTTCATTCCAATGATCTATGTGTCCATTTTTGTGTCAATACCATACCATTTTGATTACTATATTTTTAAGATTTTATTTATTTATTTGAGAAAGAGAGAGACAGAAAATCTCTGGGTGGCTCAATTAGTCAAGCATCTGCCTTCAGCTCAGGTCATGATGCCAGGGATTAAGCCCCATCAGACTCCCTGCTCAGTGGGAAGTCTGCTTTTCCTTCTCTGTCTGCCTCTCCCCTCCGCTTGTACTCTCTCTCTCTCAAATAAATAAATAAAATCTTAAAAACACACAGATACAGTAAAATGTTACCTTGCATTCATTAAGATAGCTAATATTAAAAAATAACATATTGTTGAGGATGTGGAGAAATTGTAACTCTTGCACTTTGTTGGGAATGTATAACAATATGACAGTTCCTCATAAAATTAAAAATAGAATTATCAAAGATCCAGCTATTCTACTTCTGGTATATATGCAGAAGAAGTAAAATCAGAATCTTAAAAAATATTTGCACACCCACATTTGCAGCAGCATTATTCACAATAGCCAAAGTTTGGAAGCAGCCCAAGTATCCATTGATAGATGAATAGGCAAATAAAATGTGTATATACTTACAATGGAATATTATTCAGACTTAAAAAAGAATGAAATTCTGACTCACGTTACACCATGGATGGACCTTGAAGATACTATGTTAAGTGAAATAGCTCACTCATAAAAAGACAAATACTATATGAGTCTGCTGACTTGAGGTATGTAGAGTAGCCAAATTCATAAAAATGGAAAGTAAAATGATGATTGCCCGGGACTAGAGAAAGGGGAAATACAGAGCTGTTTTTTAATGGTGTGAAACTGTGATTTATAGTAATAATAATATATTTGTTCTTCTTCTCATTCCTAGCACACAGCTCCTAAAATCCTTGTCATTTCCTAAGGGATAAAAGCAACAGACCACCTTTTTATGATAATATCTTGTCTTTTGTCCTCCTAAAAGGGTTTCAAAGTGAGGAAGATGAAAGGAATGTCTCTTGTTACTTGTAATAAACCCCTTTCACCACTTCTGAATTTATATTAGTAAGGTGACTGTTGGAAAGCCCTCAGGGTGAGGGTCTAGTTCCCAGGGGAATTAACCATGTGACTAGAACTTTTATCCCCACACTTGATGTCCAGGCAAAGAAAAGGATCTGGAGATGGAGTTCAATTAACAAATGACTTAATCAGTCATGCCCTGTATGAAGACTCCATAAGAATTTCTAAAGGAAGGGATTTGGAGTGATTTTAGGTTGGTGAACATGTGGTGCTGGGAGAGTGGTATGCCCAGCAATGGCATGGAGGCTCTGCATTCCTTCCCACATATCTTTCCCTAGGTATCTCTTCCATCTGTTTTTTACTGAGTTGTAGCCTTTACAATAAACTGGTAATCTAAGAGTAAACTGTTTTCTGAGTTTTATGAGCTGCTTTGGTAAATTAGTGAAACTGAGAGAAGAGGGTTGTGGGACTCTTTGATTTATAACAGTTAGTCAGAAGTATAGGTGACCACCTGGACTTATGATTGACATCGGAAGTGGTGGGTTTGGGGAGGAGGACAGTCTTCAGAGATTGAGTCCTTAACCTGTGGAATCTGACACTAACTTCAGGTAGTGTCAGAATTGGATTGAATTGTAGGACACCCATTTGGTGTCTGCGGAGAATTGGAGAATCGCTTAGTCTGTGAAAAACCCACATATCTCGTGTCAGGTGTTCTGAGAATGTTGAGAGGAGGTTTTTCTTTTACAAATGGGTCCACAGTTTCAATTTTGCAAAATGAAATGTTTTGGAGATTGGTTGCACAATAATGTGAATCTACTTAACACAGAACTATACACTTAAAAAAAGGCTTATATGGTAATTTTTATATAATATGTATTTTACCACAATTTTCAAAAAATGCTATGACACTGAGTAAAACGATAAAGCAATAACAGTGTAAACAATGACACATTTTTCTTTTTAACCTTGAAATCAAAAAGCCTAAAACTGAACTGGTACAAATTGTCATATTGTCAGTTATATTATATAATAGGGGATTTTTCCTTAAAAATCTTTGAGATATAAAATTTTGATTTAAATATCCATTTTTATAAAAAAAATTCAGTCAGTGGAAGTTAATGCATTTATGCTATTTTATTCTAAAAGTTAGTTTTCTTTAAATACCTTACTTCTATAATATAATTTTCTTGAAATGAAAATCCTCTTATATAAATGAAAATATGATTTGCTGAAATGTTATTTTTCAGGTTTTAAGTGAAACAAGTATTTGAAACATCTCATTTAAATTAAATTACTGATTACTGTTGCTTTCAATAGTAAGCATCACTAAGCCCACCGTTTTGTCTAAAACAATGAGAATACTAATGGACTTATATTCCCAACACTCTAGTATAGCATATTCTCATAATACTAGCTGGAATTTAAAGCTAAGATGATTAAAAAAAAAAAAAAAAAAGGAGGGGGTACTATTAGTCATTCTGATTTTCATACTTGGATATTTTTGCCTTTTGAAATAATGATTATCCTTATTGTTAAATTACTTATGAAAATTTTAGTTTCATAAAACAGATAGTTATATTTTATATACATAGTAAATGCAGCATCATAAGCCCCCACAAATCTTCTTAATAGAAAACTTAAAAAATCTTATTCTTATTGATATGTATATGCACTGTGCCATGAATGAAAAAAAATACATTGTTGAGTTTTTGTAGTCTCTATGAGCTCCTTAGATTTGGGCTATGATTTATAACTCACTGCATGATATATGCTGAAATCAGTTTTCAAAACTCTTTCTGCACAGGGAGAAGGGAAAGGAATGTGTCTTGAGATGCAAAAGACCTTTTCCATAGTTGTTGTGCATTATTAAATTATTAAAACAAAATTTCCTTTCTATTTTAACTTACCCACATACTGTGACATTGGTATAAAGTCAACCCTGCCATTAATGAAGGTACTATGTAAAGGGTTGCCTAATACAGTAGGATATATCTCATTTGCAATCTTTGTTGAAGAAGTTAAGGCCTTTTTTTTTTTTCCAAAAAGGTTTTCCATAATCTTCAATCTTCTCATTGTTGTAATTTTTTCTATTTCTTTTTCTGGGACAAACATAGTACATTTATTCTCTCCATCACCTAGATGCTTTTCCTAAAGCTTCTGTTCTGCATTTTTTTGCTTCAAACATAACATGTATTTTATTATCACATGGATGATTTCCTTATCATAGTCCTTATTTCATTACTCTTGCATTTATTTTCTTTCTATAGTATAATATTTATCACTGTATACAAGACAATTTCACACCCTCTTCTAAAGCAACAACAAAATGTTCTTCATGACTGAAGAAAGGAATATACCTACTTGTTGATAATATCAACTGTATTACAGAGAAATACATAAAGTTTGACTATCATATGCCATACAGTACAACTTTATATGTACAGATTGGTAGGTAGGGGTAGGAAATCTTTTATAATTGGTGAAATAAGCTGCAAAGTAAATAGTGTGTGACTGGTACAACATATTCAAAAGTCACAAAGAATTATACTAAAGGTATTTTTTCCACACTCAAGTTTTTTTTAATTATACATAAAATAATAAGCTATACTACTGTTTGTTGCACTTTGAATTCAATATAAGAAAATAACATGAATTGTCATTCTGTTTGTTACCACTTAAGTTTTTTCCAATTTTCAGTTATTAGGACTCATTCTTCAATGAACACCTTTTTATGTGCCTTCCTGTTCACTTGTTCATGTATTTCTTCTGGGGAGATACCAAGAAATAGGATTGATGGTCATAGTATAAATGCACTTAAAAGTTAATACTGTTAAATTGTTCTCCACGATGCATATAAAAATGTTTTAGTTTTATCAGGAGTGTATGTGACCATAATTTCTCCATTTGCTTGGAAATATATAACATAAAATGTTTAAATTTTCCACTTTTAAAAATAATAAGTGGTATATGAGCATAGTTGTAACTTGGAATTAATTTGGATTTTCAATTAATATTTTTCCACTGTTTGCATGAGATAGTTCAGTGCTCAAAACCATGGTGATGGGGGGGAAAGGGACAAAAGTTAAGGCACCATTTGATGAGTGTAAGGTTTTGTTTCTCTTGGTTTTCAGAGTTCTCAGGTAGCAGATAGTACAAATGCCTGACCCTGTTGGCTGTGATTCAGAACTTGGAGTGATCCCAAGTAACCAAGGCACACTTTTAATTATTAGGGAATGGGATAGGAGATAATCTTGGAAATGTAATTGGTACTAAATTGTGATGTGTATTTGTTTATTTTTTTTAAAGATTTTATTTATTTATTTGAGAGAGAGGCAGTGAGAGAGAGCATGAGCGAGGAGAAGGTCAGAGGGAGAAGCAGACTCACCGTGGAGCTGGGAGCCTGATGTGGGACTTGATCCCGGGATCCCGGGATCCGGATCATGACCTGAGCCGAAGGCAGTCGTCCAACCAACTGAGCCACCCAGGCATCCCTTATTTATTTTTAAAGATTTGTTTATTTATTTATTTGAGAAAGGGAGAGAGAGAGAGCAAGCAAGTGCGGGAATGAGGGGCAGAGGAAGAAGGAGAGAATCAGGACCAAACTCCCTTGCTGAGTGTGGAGCCCCCTACAGGGCTTGATCAGAGGACCCTGAGATCAGGAACTCAGCTTAAAAGAGGAGCTGGCACTTAACCGACTGTGCTGTCCCAGTGTCCGGTGATGTGTGATATGAGGAAAATGGTATTTTATTCTTTATGGAGTGAAAGACAGTTAAGATTTTAAGTGTGTAAAAGACACGATCTGAACAGCAGCAGGAAAGATAACACCATCCATACTATGGAAATTGATTATAAGAAATTAAAGTTAAAGATATGTAAGTAGTTACATAAGATTTTATTTATGAAGAAGCAATAGTTATGGAGATGTTTTTGGAGATTGGAAAATGAAGGGCTACTGCCCAAGTGAATGTGTGAAAGGAGAGAAAAAACAGAGTCAGATATAACTGAAAACATCCTTGCATAGACAAATGGTGGATAAGAAGTTAATTTTATTGAAATTCAAATGGAAAAGACATGCAAAGAATATAGCATTTTAGAAGTTCATGATAGAAAAAAGATCAACTGACTGACAGCCAACACTAGCTAGAGAGTTTCTACCATTTACCTTTGTGTAAGGACCAGATTTGACAGTATAATCAATAAAAGAGTGGAGGTAGCTTGAATAACTCATAATAATCTTAAAGGAGTACAGATAATAGTATTTTATGTCAGTGGAGTCAATTGTGGATACAGATGGGCTCCAAGATAATAATGAATGAACACATGAATGTGACAATCACAGTACAAGGCCATTCTATTGGGCCATTCCCCAGTCATGACCAGGTTTAGCAGAGTTCCTCCTGGGGCTCTGATGAACTCACTTTATAACTCCCTAATGATTTGCTCCTCACCAGTTCTCTCTACCAAAAAGTCCTTATCTACTGAATTCCTCACTCTGCTGCTTCCTGTGCTCCTCTCCTAGTAGTTGAAGAAACTGGACTGGGAACTTCTTAATTATACTTCCCTTAAAACTACAAATTTGTAGTTTTAAAAGGCTCTTCAGAGTCTCTGCCCTATTCTAGCTTTAGAAGTCTGTAATAAAGAAACGAGTATTACCATCCCTTTGTTGGAAATCATGTGAGTTTGGCTCAGGACAATGACTTTGTTCTCCCCAACTTTCCCTCTCTCCCAACATCCAACTTCTGCTCTTCCTTTATGAAATAGGTCTGTCTGTAGAAAAAACAGTGGGAAGAAAAACTCCGTAATACCAACTTATTAATTCATAACAAGAAATACAACTGTAGAGTGGACCAAAATGCTTGACTTGGAAGAACCAAGTCAATTATCCTTGAATCCCAGTACTCACAGTCCTGGACAGTGCTGGGTGGACGTCATCACCCTTTGCCTCTTTGGGTTTTCCCTATTTATTACAAAATAAGAGATTATGTGGAGTTAGCATAGAGTTGGTAGTATGGATAATAATAACACATCTCGAAAATGTATTACAGGGAAATAAAGGGAACAAAGGAAATGTAAGGAATAGAGTGCTGATATGAGAGTATCATGAATTGATAGAAATTAGGTTCAGGTTAAGTATGTAAAATTTTGTTAAACTTAAAAAAGAGTGGGGTATTGGGTTTATATGTTAAGTAATGAATCACTAAATTATATTCCTTAAACTAATTCTACACTAATGTTAACTAACTTGAATTTAAATTTTAAAAATTAATAAATAAAAAAATTTTAAATCTAAGAAATATGAGAGTGACCTAACCATTTTGTAGCTGTCCTCAGAGAACAGTAAACATATGTTTATTTGTTTTAATTTTCAAAGATGATAAAGTAGTTTAGAAGTTAAAAACCTTAGGTTTGGCAAGGGTAAATGATGTAGTATGAGGCACTTCTGTGTACCACATCCATTTCTTATGCCAGAAGATATTGCAGAACCATGAGTGGGGATCCCGAAGCATTTGGGTCCCTTTTGAGACTCAAGCCAGTCTGAATTTAATCAGATATCACGACCAGGCTGTCAGTGTTCACACAGATAGAACTATTAGTCCAATTACTTTGTTGTAAGGTCACAGAACATCAGAAATGGCAAACATGTGGTTCATCAAAAGGGTAATAGGATAGAGAATTTTGAAAATCATTGCCTCAGTAGGCAATCATAAATAATGCCCTAATTTCTGCATCATACAAAGATAGGTACATAATTATAGACTAACACCCAATGAAACAAATTGAAAGCTGCTACTTTCAGAAATGCTTGCTAATAAATAAATATATATATATATATATATATATATATATATACACACACATCATAAAAATGAAAAAAGGCAATGAACCTTTACTCTTTATCCATTATACCACTGAAATATCTGAGACATGTTAATGCTCCTTGTTATGCCTGACTTAGTAAAGGATACATAGTAAATGATCCTCAAGTAACCAAATCTTGCCTTTTATTTGGTTACTTACAGAATCTATACATAATTCATTTAGAAAGCAAATTCTGATCCCACACTACAGAGGGGATATCTGAGCTAAAGAAGTAGACAAAATAGGGCTGCCTAGGTGTCTCAGTTGGTTAAGGGTCCAACTCTTGGTTTCTCATGAAGTCATGATCTCAGAGTCCTGAGATCAAGCTCCACCTCGGGCTCCCCATTTATTGATGAGTATGCCCCTTATGCTCTCTTTCCCTCTGCTGCTCCCCGCAACCCTCCTCAGAAACCTCTCTCTCTAAAATAAATAAATAAAAATAATATAAATAAATTTAAATAAAACAATATAATAAATTACAATATATTATATTATCAAGTGTATTCTATTAGTATATAATTAATTATATTACAGTAAATAATGTTATATATAATTAATAAAATATTAATGTAATATAATAATAAAATAAATAAAAATGAAAAAGGTAGACAAAAATAAAAGTGTTATACATATTCACTTCATACTTATTCTGAAATGTGTGATAGCTTTAGGAAAAAGAGAGAGACATGCTGAATATTACTTTACATGTATTCTATTACATACAAGATGAGTACTTGTTGCGGAGAGTTCACATTAGACTTTATGTACATGGTTGGGTCATTTAACTTCCAACTAGAAAAAAGGAATCAATCTTTCTTTCTTTCTATTTTTTTCTTTTTTAAAAAGATTTTAATTATTTATTTGACAGAGAGAGACAGCAAGAGAGGGAACACAAGCAGGGGGAGTGGGAGAGGAAGAAACAGGTTTCCTTCTGAGCAGGCAGCCCAACACGTGGGGCTTCATCCCAGGACCCCGGGATCATGACCTGAGCTGAAGGCAGCCGCTTAACGACTGAGCCACTCAGGCACCCCAGAAGGGATCTTTCAATATTGGGAGAAGATGGAGGAAGTATCTCTGGTGTGCTGTGGTATTCGGCTATTGCAATTTGATGTTTATATCATTATTCACCACAGAGTTTCTATTGGGGTACAAAGATGGAGATTTGGGGAGCATTTAAGTTCTTTTTATTTTTTTTTAATTTTTATTTTTTAATTTCTTTTCAGCATAACAGTATTCATTGTTTTTGCACCACACCCAGGGCTCCATGCAATGTGTGCCCTCCACAATACCCACCACCAGGCTCCCCCAACCTCCCACTCCCCGCCCCTTCAAAACCCCTCAGGTTGTTTTTCAGAGTCCATAGTCTCTCATGGTTCACCTCCCCTTTGAATTTCCCTCAAATCCCTTCTCCTCTCCATCTCCCTATGTCCTCCCTGTTATTTGTTATGCTCCATAAATAAGTGAAACCATATGATAATTGACTCTCTCTGCTTGACTTATTTCACTCAGCATAATTTCTTCCAGTCCCGTCCATGTTGCTACAAAAGTTGGGTATTCATCCTTTCGGATGGAGGCATAATACTCCATAGTGTATATGGACCACATCTTCCTTATCCATTCATCCATTGAAGGGCATCTTGGTTCTTTCCACAGTTTGGTGACCGTGGCCATTGCTGCTATAAACATTGGGGTACAGATGGCCCTTCTTTTCACTACATCTGTATCTTTGGGGTAAATACCCAGTAGTGCAATTGCAGGGTCATAAGGAAGCTCTATTTTTAATTTCTTGAGGAATCTCCACACTGTTCTCCAAAGTGGCTGCACCAACTTGCATTCCCACCAACAGTGTAAGAGGGTTCCCCTTTCTCCACATCCTCTCCAACACACATAGTTTCCTGTCTTGCTAATTTTGGCCATTGTAACTGGTGTGAGTTCTTATTTTACAGCTTTGATTAGTCCTGAAGAGAGCTATTTTGCTTTAGGGGGAGGATGGAGGCCACTCTCCATCGCTTAGCCAAGCTGGTGAAGTAGATGAGCTTAATCCTATAACCCAAACTTTAAATCTCACTGGGAAAAAATATATTTCTCTCTCCCAAATACACTAGTCCTGCCGATTACTGCCACTTGGAAGACAGCTGCTTAGAATACAGTCCCTTTTTATGTTTCATAATAACTGAAATGATTGAAGCCAACAAGGCTAATCTGATTTGTAAAAATAATTGAGGTCAATATGTTCAGACTAGAGAGTGGAAGACTTACTATTAAATATAAATGAAATTATAATCTTCTTGATCTGAATGATAAGCACAAAGAAAGTCAGGAAGAACTCAAGCAAAATTTAGCCTAAATAATTTTAAGAATTGGAAGATGAAATACTTGGTTATAATGTCTACCTGACATTTCATGGTAGAATGGGCAGATGAAAAACATCATTATAACATTAAAATAGCCTATCATATCTGAATTATTTATCACTGAACATAATTAAAATCTTCTTAATAATTTAATTGCACACCATCAAAATAAACACATTCCTTAGCAAAATGTCACCTGAATATTTTTTTATAGTGAGTTCACATTCAAAAAAAACACTGGGTAAATGAAGTTAAAAACAATAGAAATATAATTCATTATTAAAGATATATGCATCATTATAAAATAGTCCCTACTGAAGGGCAGTAAAAGCAATCTCTCTTATTATAAACACACATATCATCAAATCTGTAAGAGCATGAGACTTCACTCATTTATTTTTCCATTCAACAATGATTTATTGGATACTTTAATATGCTCAATATGGTACCTGACACAATGTGGGCTCATAATAATTTTGGTTTAATAAAGATGAATAAAAATATAAATGATGCAATTCTGTACCAAAACCATACACTTACAACTGTTAAAATATTTTTTATTAGGATAATCTGCATAAATAAAATTTTAAAATATGTTATAAATCAAGTTGGAAGGTCCAAGATTAAAAACGTATTTGCTAATTTGATTCCAAAGTACTTTAGAAAATTAAATTCCAAACCAACTAAATGAGATTATTGTCTCCTACATATTTTTAAGTGCACCAAGTTAGTGTATGAAAATTCAGAGCAGCACTACTAAACACTAAGTTGTCAATAACTGAAGGTCTCATGGGCTCATTTGTGGAAATAGGAATCACATTATGGCTCCCTCTTGCAAGGCCTCCCCATTCTTTCTCATGTGACTCCAGTCTTCATGGGAGAAGCACGAGCTTCCTTTGGAAGGAAGATTACAACTAAGAAGTCACAATCTCAACCAAAATGATAAAGCAATTATATCTAATAATGCTAAGAAAATGTTATCCCAGCTGGATACTCTGTTGGAAGAATCTGGTTGTCAGCTAAAGATCTTAATTTGAAATTAACTGAGACTGTGTAATTTTCCAATTACCTCATGATGACTGCAAGAAATTTGAAGGAAAAAAAAATGTAGACTAACTTAGTTCTCTGACTTGGACAGTTAGTATTTTCCTTACCTATAGTTTGCTACAGATTCTGGTCCAAAAATGAAACTATAGTACAAATACTGTGAATGTATGGATTTCCTATTTTCCAACAGAACCAACAGAAGGAAAGAAATGTTCTATGGGAAACTGATATGAATAAAATCATGTAAGTTCACACTTTCTGATGTAAGAAAAAAATGGGAAAGATAGTATTAAAGGTATGTTGAACATCTAAGTTACTGGTAGCTTTTAATTCCAACATTTCAGTTTCACTCCTTCAAGAAGAACTGACCATTTGAAAGGCAAAAAAAATAGTATTTTTTATATTTTATGCTTCATTCCTTTTTATTGAAGTATATTTGACATAAAAATCAACTGTATATATTTCAGATATGCTATTTGATACATTTTCGTGTACGTACACTTATGAAAACATCACAAATATCAAGATAGTGAACATATCTTTTATGTTCCTTATGTCTGCTCAGTCTACCATGAAATGTCAGGTAAACATAACCCAAAACTTTCTTAGGCACTTTACAGCTTTTCCCTGCCCACTCTATCCCCATCCCTATTTAATTACCAATGGATTTCTATCCATATAGATTAATTGCATTACTATAATTTTATGTACCTGTAGTCATAGAGAAGGTACTCTTTTTTTTGTTTGAGTTCTTTAGTAAGAATGATTTTTTAAGTTAATGTTCAGAAGTATTCCATTACATAGATATACCACAATTTGTTTATTCATTTACTTATTGGTAGACATTTTAGTTGTTTTGATTTTTGGAGTGTAATGAAAAAAGGTGCTATAGAAATCTGTGTACAAGTGTTTGCATTGACATATATTTTCTCCTCAACAAATTCTTTGGAGTGGGATAGCTGGATTATATTGTGGCTAACTTTGTAATAAAGGGCTAGACTGCTTTTCAAAGTAGTTGAATCATTTTACATTCCTATTCAAAGTGCATGAGAGATCTACAGCTATACCACCCTGAAAGTGCCCGGTTTCATCTGAAGTGCATGAAAGGTTTGGTTTCTCCCTTTCTTTGCCAACATTTGGTGTTTTCTTGTCTTTACTCTGAGTTTACTCAATTGATTCTTTTCTAGTTTCTTATGGTACAGAAGAAGTCATTGGTTTGAGTCCTTTCTTCTTTTCTAATACGGGCATTTGATATTAAAAATTTCCATTCAGTACTACTTTAGTAGGATTTTACCATTTTTGTATGTTCTGTTTTCCTTTTAGTTCACTTCAAAATGTATTTTTAATTTCACTTTTTATAACTTCTTTGATCCATGGGTTATTAAGAAGTTTGTAATTTAGCTTCCAAATGTTTGGCAGTTTCTGAGAGGTCTTTCTGTTTTTGAGTTTAAATTTCATTCCTCATGAACAGATAATATAATTTGTATGACTTGACTCCTTTTAATTTGTTCAAGTTTGTTTTATGATCTTGATAAATGTTCCCTGTGCACTTCAAAAGAGCTTGTATTCTGCTAGCTTTGGGTTGAGAAGTCTATAAATGTCACTTAGATGAAGTTGAATGATAGTGTCTTTATATCTTTACTGATTTCCTCTCTACTTGTTCTCTCAATCATTGAGAGTGGCATTCAAGTCTCTGACTATAATTGTGAATTTGTTAGTTCTCCTTGCAGGTCTATCAGTTAGTTATTGCTTTGTGTGTTTCAAAGTTCTGTTATTAGAGGTATAAACATTTAAAATTTCTATGTTCACTTGATATGTTAACCCCATCAACATTATCAAATGCCTTCTTTACCCCTACTGATATTCTTTGCTTTGAGAATTACCGGTTCAAGACGAATGTAGCAACTAAAACTTTCCTCCTTCTTTTCCGCTACCTTCTTCCTTTTCAAACAACATCCACTTATGGATCACAGTTATGCAAGTCAAGAATCATGGTAAATAGGTTCTCTGCTTAGGATGAAAGAGACTGAAATCAAGATGTTGATTGGACTGGAATATCATCTCAAGTCTCACGGAAAAAAATACACATATCTCTACCAAGCTCATTCAGGTGGTTAGAAGAATCAGTTCCTTGTTGTTGTAGGATGAAATTTCCTGTCCTTATTTTTGGCTGCTGATTGTTCTCAATTGCTAGAGACTGTACTCCAGGTTTTATGCTTGGCCCCTTCCATCAACAAGCCAGCAACTGTGCATATAGTTCTTCTAATGCTTCAAATCTCCGTAAATTTTTTTTCTGTAATAAGTCAGAAAAAAAAAACTCTGCTTTTAAAGTCTCATTGATTAGATTAATATCCCCTCCAATCTTCTTTTGATTAACTTAAAGATAACTAATGGGGACTGAAATTAAATATTTGATATCTTTTGCCATGAAATATAATGGACCTACAGCATAATATCTCATCATATTCATAGTCCCAGGGATTAGGGCAGGAAATTGGGGCTTGGGGATGTAGAAAGTTTAGGAATCTGCTTATTGTTACTCTCCTGGACTCCAACCTAGTCTTTTCTTCTAGACATCTCCTGTGTATGCTGCTCTAGTGTTCAAAATGGAGATCCTTTCAATGTCTCCTGGCTCTGCTACTATCATCTTTTGCCTAGTCGTATGGGTTAAAAGTTTAGTTATGTTTAGCTCTTTCTTCTGTGACTTTTGCCCATCTAATTAACCATCGCATTTGATCTACACTGCTCCTGAAATGATGGGTACATCCATCAAATCCTCTCTATTGTTACCATCACTTCCTTCTCTTCTACTTGGGCTTTTCAATAGCCTCTGAGCCAGTACAGAGATGTCAACCTCTCCCATCTTGTCTTGTACTTATATGCACTTTATAACTTTCAGAATCTCTTCACATATATTATTTAAGGTTTGTGACAATTCTGTGGAATAAGCATTATGACTTCAGTGTGCAGGTGAGTTCACTGTGAGAAAGTTAAACTTTAAACTAACTCAGTGTCCCATGGCTAGTAATTTGTATCAAAACATGCTTCATTCATCTCTTTTTCTCTTGAGAAGCACAGCTTTCTTTATTTAGTATTTGCACAAAATTTCTTTTTCCATTCTTTTAATTTTAACCTATTTGTATCTTTATACTGAATGTGTATTTCTTATGGGCAGCATAGTGTTACATCTTGCATTTTAATCCAATATGACATTCTCTGATATTTAGTTGGAATGTTTAAATCACTTATATGTGGTTAAAACCATGACTAGGTTAAAATCTATCTCAATATTTTTTCTGTGTAGTTAATCTTTGTTATATTTTTTTCTTATTCTGCCTTGTTTCAGAATGAGTATTTTATTATGATTCCATTTTATCTCCTTTGCAGTTGAATTAAGTTTGTTTTATTCTAGTGGTTATTTTAGAGTTTATATTACCTTCTATATCTTTACCTTGTCACAGGCTATTACATGTAGCATTATACCATTTCATGTATTGTATAGTATAGGAAACAAAATAATATTCTTGTTTTCTCCCCTTCTCATTCTCATGCTATTATTAACATCACTTTGGTCATATATATGTTATAATAGCACAACACCTTTTTAAAATTTCTGTATAGTTCAATTATCTAAAAAAGATATTATGACAATAATAAAACAATCTTATGTATTTACCCACATAGTACCATTTCAGTTACTCTTCATTCTTTTGTTTTGATTATATTTCCATCTGGCATCACTTTCCTTTGGTCTGAAAGAATTAATTTATCTTTCTTGTAGTTCAGGTCTGCTACTGATGAGTATTGCGGTTTTGATATGTTTGAAAAATTTTATATTTTGTTTTCATATTAAAAAAAAAATTCCTCCCTAGAACAGGTTTCTGGCTGTCCACTCCTCTGCTCCTGTTCAGCTACTGCCCAGGGTGTGAGAAGGAATAAAGTTGGCTTGTGGCCGTTGTACTGAACAGTGGGTGGATAAAGTGTCTCTGAGCCTATCAAGGCCTGCATTGGCCCTGCTGGTGTCAAGTACAGCATCAGTACTGTGCCAAAGGCAGTATATTGTTAAATAGCAATAGGAAAATACCATGACGGGACTGAACAGAAACCAGGAAAGAAAGGAAAGTTTATTTTCTGCTTTGGAAAAAGAGCCCTCATTTTCATTTTGCACTGGGTGTGGGAAATTCTGTAGGTGGCCCTGTTTTTAGGGTTGATGCGATATAGAGAGGATCTGGATGAGGGTACAGAAATTCACAGTTGAATGGGAGGGACAAAAGTTCCAAACACTAAGGGCTACAGGAGAAAATAGAAGTGGTTGCTGTAAGACCAAGGAGGATGATGTGTAACAGCCACATATTTTTAAAGATATTTTAATTTATTTTAGAGAGAGAGAAAGGGAGAGGACATGTGCATGTGCACATGAGTAAGTGGGGGGAGGGGCAGAGGAAGAGAATTTTCAAGCAGATTCCCCGTGAACAAGGAGCTGGACTTCTCCACTCAATCCCAGGACCCATGATATTATCACCTGAGCTGAAACCAAGAGCCAAATACTCAACACACTGAGCCACCCAGTGCCCCAACAGTTACATTTTTTTTTAATGAAATGCTGTATATTGTGCCACATAAACACTTACTATCAAAATCTCCTGTAAATTTTATATTTCTTAAAATCTGCTTATAAGAATACCGTATTTTGTTTTATGAAAACAAAAAATTGTAAGTGACCTAAAAATAAGTATTATAAATCTCAAGTAAAGTATATATATATGTGTGTATATATATTATATATAATAATGTATTATATTATTATTATATATCTATATTATTACATATTACATATATTATTTTATATTATATATATTATATATGATAATAATAAAGTATTAGAAAACTCATTCCCCTATATCCCCCAAATACTAATTTAATAGCAATTTAAGTATTATTTATATAGTCACATATTTTCTTTTTCTGAAACCACATCATCATTCAGGAGGGATAGTATAGGGATCTGAACTAGGGATATGACAGCAGGGATTAAGAGAAGAAGGCAGGATAAGTAAGAAGTGCAATCAAGAAAATGTGATGCATTGAGTGTGTATGAGAATTGAAGAAGATAAATGAGAAAAGGACTCTTCACATTTTGTACCTAGATGATTACAAAGATAATGCTATTAGCAGAAGCCAGCAATTGGAAATGTTAGTGTATCTTAATTATAAGAATTGAATAGTTGAAAATATAAACGGAAAAAAAATTAATGAAAAAAATAATTACAAATTTCATAAATTGTATGTACAATAAATAAATAATCCAGGATAAGGATAGGTAAAAATGTAGCATTACTTAAGTACAGTAATCAGGTAAGGTCATGTAAGGTCTCTCCAAGAGGGAGATTTTTGTACTGAGAATTAAATTATGAGAAGGAATGAGCCATGTAAAGTGAATAAAAAAGAGCTGTCAGTAGTATAGCAGAGACAATATGCTCAGGTTGGGAAAGAGCCTGTAATACTTGAAGAATAAAATGCACACAAGTTAGGCTGGAGGATGTGGGGCAGAGAGGAGTTGTATATGGTCAGGGCAAGACCAGACAGGACTTGGAGATCATGTGGGGAGACCAGATGCTATTTTTGTTAAAATGAGTAACCATTTTGAGCTTAAGGTTTGTATTAATTGTTTAATTAATTATTTATTAATTATTAATTATTCAATTATATTATATATCATTATATATAAATATTTTTATATATTATATAATATATTATTTAAAATAATAAATGAATAATTATTAATTAATATTAAATATTATATAGATATATAGATATATATTATATATCTATCTATATATAGATAATTAGATATTATATATAATAATATATATTATATATATCATACATAGTAATATCTATATATTATATAGAGTAATATCTAATTAATATCTAATATTAATTAATGCTTATTAATTTATTATTTTTAATAATATATAATGCATTATATTATTAAAATAATAAATTAATAAGCATTAATTAATATTAGATATTAATTAGATATTACTCTATATAATCTAATTTTGTATTATAAAAAATCTAATTTTGTATTTTAAAAATATAAACTTATTTAAATTTAGAAAATATCTCTCTTCCATGTAAACCATGGGTCATAGTAGCACAAAAATGGAAGCATTAAAGACCAATTCAGAAGATTCTGTAACTGTCCAGGAGAGAACTGATGAGGCGTGGGGCCATAGGGTGCTCAACATCAATAATCATAAGGAAATAGAAATCAAAACCCCAAAAAGATATCAGCTGTTCAAATGACTATTATCGAACAGCCAAGAAATAGTAAGTTTCAGCAGTGATGGGGAGAAAAGGGAATCTGTGTATTGCTGATGAGAATGTAATTGGTAAAACCACTATGGAAAACATGTGTAGAACCCTCAAAAGATTAAAAATGGAACTACTGTATGATCCAGGAATCCCACTTTTGAGCATATATCCAAAGGAAATGAAATCATATCCTGAAGAGGTAGCTACACCCTTTTGTTCACTGCAGCATTATTCACAATAGCCAGACATGGAAACAATTAAAATGTCAATTAAGCAATTAAACAATTAAAATGTCAGCAGATGAATGGATAAAGAAAATGTAGTGTGTGTGTACACACACACACACACATATACATGTGTATATATATATGATGGAATATTATTCCAGTCAAATCCTACCATTTGGGACAACATGAATGGATTTGGAGACCATTCTAAGTGAAATCAGCCTAACAGAAAGAGATAAATACTGCATGATCTCACTCATGTGTGGAACCTAAGAAAGCTGAAATCATAGAGAGTAGAATGGTGGGTGCCCAAGAACAGGGATGGGGAAAATGGAAAGATGTTGGTCAAGTGTATAAACTTCCAGTTATAAGACGAATGAATTCTGAGTGTATAATGTATAGCATGTTGACTATAGTTAAAATACTGTATTGTATACTTGAAATTTGTTAAGAGAATAGCTCTTGAATATTCTTGCCTCACACAAAAAAAATGGGTTTATGTGATGTGATGAATGTGTTAACTAACATTATTATTGTGGTAATATTTAGTAATATATATATGTGGGTATCGTCATTATGTAGTTCACCTTAAACTTAGACAGTGTTACAGGTCCATTTTATTTCAATAAATCTGGAAAACATAAAAATAAAAACAGTGCTCATTTAGGGATTTCAGTCTGTTTTCTGATATGGCTAATTCCCACTCTCAGGAAAGCCCTTGGCTCTGCTGTTGGTATTTCCCTTTAGTTTCTCACAATCCTTGATCTTGGTTGGAATATTTGGAAACTGTCAGTTTTCCCTCAACCCATTAATAGCTAGCCGCTTCATAAACCCAAGCCATAAAAATGGAACTCTCAGGCAACTTTTCTAATTCTGGAAGAATTCCCCATAGGATAAACATTCTTATCTATAAACACCTGAGGAAAATTATACCAGATAAATAATCGTTAATCTTTTATTCTTAAATATCAATGGGCAAGGTTATCCAGGCATACATGGATACACAGCATAAGAAAAGAAAAATTAGTATTAAATGTACATGAATAAGTTCATAGAACTTGTCTCAATGAAACCAAAGTCATTTAAGATATAAAGAAGAAACTTTAAAACATTGGTACTTTAAAATATTTGAGGCAGAACATCACATCCACAGAATGGTGTAGAAGGATCTAACACCACTTAGTAATGCAAATATCATTGCTAGACTGCTTTGAATCAGTATTAGATATATGTAATTAGTTTAACAATAAAACACCCTGGTGCTAAGAATCAAGAGACCCTGATTGGTTGATCCTTAATCCTTTCTGAATAATATAAACACCTGGAAGCACTTATAGACAACCCTAAACCTGGCCACTGGCCTTCCTTCTCTACCCCAGAAATTGATATTTAATTGGTCCAGCAGGATTCTCGAAAATCAGCGGTTTTTTAGAGTTCTCCAGAGTATTCTATTAGGCAGTCAAGTAACACAATAGAACTATTGTGTTAAGACAGACATTTCTCCTCAACCCTAAACTTTTTTATTTTCACACAATATTTTAAACTTCTGATCTGATATTTGATATCGGGTTGGAGATAATTTTCACAAAAATTCTTCACACTCTGCTACCGCACTATGTTCCTTATATGAATCCTGTACCAAGGATAGATAAATAGACTAAAAAGAAAAAAAGGGGTTTTGTATTGCTGAAACTCCCTAATTTCTATGGGGATTTAAATTCTAAAGTGTATCATTTATAACTTATAATGTATTATATTAAGAATGCCTTCAACTTGCAATATTAGTCATTTGTGATTCTGTTGGACTTCATTTATTTTATAAATAGTTAGCTATTTCTTTCCATGATTCAGACATGACTCCAAACCATACTTGAGGGGAAGAAAATGCAAAGCTGCTGTGTTTTATGGTGATACCAAAGCCATTCAACAGAATGATTGCCTTTTCCTATTATATATTATTATATCCTACATAATATATGAATTTTCCACTGTTGAGTAGTGAAAACATCTCTCTTCTGTGGTGTGTTCCTACATATTGTATATTCCAATATTAATAAATCTATGATCTCAACATTCCTATGTGAATTGATTTAGTTTTATGTAGCAGGAAAGCTTTGTCAATCATTAAAAATGTAATTGAAATAACAAATCCATGAGTGCCCTTAAGATTTTAAGAACATATTTACAGGGTACAGAGCTACCAAATTAGGATAAGTAATTTTTCTTCTTTTTTTCCTGGGGTTGCTGTCTGCAAAAGTAAGATTTTATGTCCATGTTCAAATGTATTAGTGCTCATAAAAGTGCAAAAGCTCATCACTTTCCATTAGCTACTATGTCTATATCCATAAAGTTGTAAACAATTTTAAGTGACACACCCATGTTAATGCAAGTGCAACAATCCTTCTAAAAATGAGTTAGAGTTAGCAGTTGCTAGGAGTTCCCTGAAATCATGGAATACTGCATTCAAACTGTTAAGTAAACAGAGCCACTGAATGAGGAGACTTTTTAATAAATTGGCAAGATATGATGGATGCCATATGCAAATTATGATCATGGAGTAGACAAAAGGTTAGAAGGATGCACAAATAATTTATGCTTTCAGAAAATTAAATAATCCTCTGAAAATAAAATTAAGCAAGTATCTTTAAAATACAAATCTGTCTTTTGAGGAATATGGCTATTCTGGACAGTCTCTGAATTCATCAGCTCTTTTATTATATGATATTTGTAATATCATATATAAAATATATTATATTTATTTCCACAATTTATTTCATATAATGTTAGGAGACAATTTTCCAGGAGTAGCTGTTTTTGCTTATTCTGCAAACAAGATACAGACAGCCTGTAGTTCTTCACTACCCTCTAAGGCTATTTGCATAACAAAGAGCATGGAAAATAAAGATCTTTCTCCTAGAAGTCAGGTTGTTTGCTGTTCAAGCAAATGTAGCTATCTCTCTCTGGGACAACAATTGAGCATGTTTGCTTACAGGAAGTTGCCAAAAATTAAGGTTTTAATCTCAGGGTTCTTTTGTTTTGAGAAATCTCACTGTTAAGCAGCATCTGTCTAGGCCCACCTACTTCTCTTTCTTTGGAGACATTCTTTTCTAGAAGCTCTGCAGCAGACAACCTTCATATCCAGTTCACCAGAGGTGTTTGATTGGTTTCATTATTATTGATCTCTTAGAATCTGAGGAGAGATGGTTACCTGTCAAAAAAATTAGATTGTATTAGAAAATTGGAGGACAGACTCTAAGAAACCGAGGGTGATCATTGCCTGTAAAACTTCCCCTCATTATTATTTTAACAAGAGAGTTTGTATTTAAGTCTGATATTGATATTATTATGTATTATATGGTCATTCTAGGCTAATTTATTGTTTTAAATAGTTTCTTAATTATCTTCTGGAATTTTCTAGATATAGAATTTTGTCATCTACAAAAAGTGATAATATTTGGAAAAAGATGGAAAAATATACATACCTCTCATCATTTTCTTTTTTAAGGAACTAAATCCAAAATACCATTAAACGATAGTGATCAAAAATAACCATTCTTAACCAATTCATTTAAAAATCACATTATTTCCTAAATGAGTCAATCAAGTAAAAGTGACTTCAAATATCAAAGGAATTTTTGGAATGTGATATATGGCAATAAAATTCATCTGGAAAAAAACATTAA
>PISX010023465.1:0-29710 GCA_004024625.1 Mellivora capensis
GATACAGATGTGGTGAAAAGAAGGGCCATCTGTACCCCAATGTTTATAGCAGCAATGGCCACGGTCGCCAAACTGTGGAAAGAACCAAGATGCCCTTCAACAGACAAATGGATAAAGAAGATGTGGTCCATATACACTATGGAGTATTATGCCTCCATCAGAAAGGATGAATACCCGACTTTTGTAGCAACATGGACGGTACTGGAAGAGATTATGCTGAGTGAAATAAGTCAAACAGAGAGAGTCAATTATCACATGGTTTCACTTATTTGTGGAGCATAACAAATAACACGGAGGACATGGGGAGATGGAGAGGAGAAGGGAGTTGAGGGAAATTGGGGGGGAGATGAACCATGAGAGAGTATGGACTCTGAAAAACAACCTGAGGGTTTTGAAGGGGCGGTGGGTGGGAGGTTGGGGGAGCCAGGTGGTGGGTATTGTGGAGGGCACGCATTGCATGGAGCACTGGGTGTGGTGTAAAACTATGAACTCTGTTACGCTGAAAAGAAATAAAAAAAAAAAAGATGTGTCACTTGTTAACATCATTCAGTTAGAGTTTGCATTTTGATACAAAAAATATTTTTTCAAAATGAGATTAAATCATTTACATTTACAGTGATAACTGCCCTGTTTAATTTTAATTCTTTTTATTTTATAATGATCATTTTTGGGCTTGTGTTTTTGTTTTTTTGGGTTTTTTGCTTTTTACTTTTATTTTCTTCCTTCTTCTTCTCTTTCCCCTCTCCTTCCCTTTCTCCTTTTCTTCTTTCCTAAATGATTTGGCTATCCTTATTATTTTGTCATTAATTGTGGCCTTAAACTTCCCCATATCATTAAACACTGTCATTAAGCATAAACTCAAGGATATTTGGAAAATACATTAGAAACTGTATATCTATCATGTTCCATGGATATCACCACCTGTGACTTTTTATTGACTTCATCTACATGATTTTCACTTCCCAGTATGACTCCTTCATACAAATAGAAGAGCATGAGCAAGCTAAGAAAAAAATGTGTGTGACAAATGGGAAACCCATCTCCTTCTACCAGAAAGTTCCTAACAACAGGAAATACTATAATGTTTGTGCTAAATATGTAGTAGTGTTCACTGCTACCTTCAACAACCTAGAGAAGACCAAGATTCACCCAAAGAATAGAGTCAAAAAGGTCATTATCTCCGTCCTTCTACAGATCTCACCATGTTTGTGATTATAATGAACTAAGAAGACATGATAACTACTTCAGAATTGATAGCAATGCTTTCTGCATCACCAACTGCTTTGCCTGCCTCCTCCACCAAGCTCATCCATAGCAACTTTAGCATTATAGACCTACTATTTTTTTTAATTTTTTAAAGATTTTTTATTTATTTATTTGACAGAGATCACAAGTAGGCAGAGAGGCAGGCAGAGAGAGAGGAGGAGGCAGGCTCCCTGCTGAGAAGAGAGCCTGATGCGGGGCTCGATCCCAGCACCCTAGGATCATGACCTGAGCCGAAGGCAGAAGCTTTAACCCACTGAGCCATCCAGGTGCCCCTGGACCTACTATTGACTACATGCCATCACCATCCATAGAAGACCATGGATTGCCAACTATGGTATGATGGTCAGAGTGCTGCTTAAAATATCATCACTGCACCCTCTGATCACTAACACTGCCAAGGCTATGGGTAAGCTGGTCCCTGAGCTAAAAAGTCTACTGGCATGGCCTTCCAAGTCCCCAGGGTCAACGTGTTTATTATGGATCTGACCTGGAAAAAGCTGCCAAATATGATAACATCAAGAAGGAGTTAAATAGGTACGTGGGGCCCCTTATGGGACATAGTAGGCTATACCAAAGACCATGATGTCTCCTGTGACATGACTTTAATAAATCCTCTCTTTTGCCTCAGATTCTGGGGCTAACATTGTGCTCAAAGACCACTTCTTAAACAATTTCCTGATATGGCAATGAATCTGGCTTCAGAAACCATGTGGTCCTGAACCACCAACCTCAACAAAAACACCAGAGAAAGATTCTTAGTTGCAATGGAATCTCTCCCCATTTTTATTTCTCAATTTAGTGAAAATTTCCCATCTTTCACAATTTCTATCCAAGGCTTCCCTAAGAAGGAAAGGGATTTAGAGAGTTATCATCATTGGTACTATCTACTATAGAATACGATATCTGTCAAAGAAAACAAAGAAAAGAACATTTCTTTCCTGACATAAGATTAAAATACTTTAGTGAATTAATCAATCATGGACACATAAGCACGCATTAAAATTATATCATATGAGAATATTTCATATCATGAGAAAATCTGAGAATATTTTCTTTAGGTGGAAAAATAAGTTACAAAGCAATATACACACTATTTTTTAAATTAATATATGTATATGGAACAAGTCTAATTGTTAATGATGATTATAACTGAGTGGTTATTTTTTCTTTATGCATTTCTGAGTATTATTATCTTTTCCATCACATCACATTGAATATTTTTAGTTGCAAGCTATTCATCAGACAAATTAATTTTCTTAGACTATTTCTCTAGTTAAAATTTGATTTTCACAAATATTTTCTTCTGTAACTTGATAACTATTGCTTGATTTTGGTGGAGCTCTCTTGTCAGAAGAGTTTTAAAATATGGGCAACAAATTAAGTGAGGAAATTGTAGTCATTAATTATCCTGGAAATAGATATACATACACTCAACACATATATATTCTAAAATAAGTTAAGGCAGAGAGCAAAACAAAATAGATTAAATGGATAAAAAAATTACAACTTTTAAAGAAACCAAACCTTCACATTCAGTGTCAGGTAAAAAGAGGAAAAATAATAAACTGCTTATAGTTTTTAGGGTGGCATTTGGAGAAGTTGCTCATTCTTAAAACCTCATAAAGTATCATGAGAAAAAGTCCAGTACTTGGGAGAGAATAATTCAGGAAAAAGAATCACAGGGATAGAAAAGTACAGGCACAGGCATTGAATCACATTTAAAAATGTTTAAAGAAAACTTTAAAGGGTATTGTCACATTTATAGTCTTTGCATTCTTACCAACTCCCCATATTTAAGCTTTTTACTGATTTTTTTTTTTTTTTTTTTTTTTTTTTTGGTCAGAGAGAGAGGGAGAGAGAGTGAGCTAGCACAGGCAAACAGAGTGGCAGGCAGAGGCAGAGGGAGAAGCAGGCTCCCTGCCGAGCAAGGAGCCCAATGTGGGACTCGATCCCAGGACGCTGGGATCATGACCTGAGCTGAAGGCAGCCGCTTAACCAACTGAGCCACCCAGGCGTCCCTTACTGAATATTTTTTTTTTTAAAAAACCTTAAGCTCACAAAACTTTTTTATGACAACTTCTTTACTCATTCTTTCTATGAAAATTGTGGAGTACATTTCTTGGGTAGGAATGGGGAGATAACAGTATACATTGTATTCATAGTTTGGAGACAGAGAAGAGCCTCCTTGAGGAAGTAATATCTAAAGTGGAATTCAGGGGTGACTGGGTGGTTCAGTCAGTTAAGTGTCTGCCTTTGGCTCAGGTCATGATCTCAGAATCAAGGGACTGAACCCCACATTGGGGTCTCTGCTCAGTGAGAGTCTGCTTCTCTCTCTCCCTCTCCCTCTGTTCTCTATCTCTCTCTCCCTATATCTCAAATAAATAAATAAAATCTTTTAAAAAATGAAGTGGAATCCTGAAGGATGAATAAAAGATAACCAGACCAAGGAGTGATAAATGGAGTATGGACAAAGTTTGGAGGAAAAACATTAACATATATTTTGAAAGAGCATGATGCTTTGGAGAAAATAAAATGAATCTAGAATTGGGATCGGAGTATGGGTGTATACATAAGGAGAGGAGAAAGACTCAAGATGTCACCATAAAAACAGCAGAAACCTGGTCATAAGGCCTAGCATGTTAGATGGCATTAAGTTTGATGAATAGAGATCAAATCTGTTTTAAGGATTTTAAAGCTAAAAAGTAAAAGAACAGACTTAGAAAAACGGTACAGCACTTACAGAAATAGTTTGGGTTTTACATTTTCTATTCGATTTGAATACATTTTGTTTTCTGTATAGGTAGCAGAAGCAGATTTAGACAACACACACAACACACACACGCATAAACAAAAAAATTAAATCACTCATTTTATACACATACACACATATATAACAGCTTGCATGCCTACCACCAGTGTAAAAGGGTTCCCCTTTCTCCACATCCTCACCAACATCTATCATTTCCTGACTTGCTAATTTTAGCCATTCTGACTGATGTCAGGTGGCATCTCTCTGTGATTTTGATTTTGATTTCCATGATGCCAAGTGATGTGGAGTATTTTTTTTCATGTGTCTGTTGGCCATTTGGATGTCTTATTTGCATATATTTCTGTTCATGTCTTTTGCCCATTTCTTGACTGGATTATTTGTTTTTTGGGTATTGGTTTGTTAAATTCTGATAGGTTTTAATTAGTAGCACTTTAACTGATGAGACATTTGCAAATATCTTCTCCCATTCATAGGTTGCCATTTAGCTTTGTTGACTGCTGTGCAAAGCTTTTTATCTTGATGAAGGTCCAATATTTGATTTTTGTTTTTGTCTCCTTTGCCTTTGGAGATGTGTCTAGCAAGAAGTTGCTGTGGCTGAGGTCAAAAAGATTACTTCCTGTGTTTAAGGATTTTGATGGATTCCTGTCTCACATTGAGGTCTTTCATCCATTTTTAGTCTATTTTCATGTATGGTGTAAGGAAATGGTCCCGTTTTATTCTTCTGCATGTGGCTGTCCAATTTTCCCAACACCATTTGTTGAAGAGACTGTCTTTTTTCCATTGGACATTCTTTCCTGCTTTGTCCAAAATTAGTTCATCATAGAGTTGAGGGTCCATTTCCGGGTTCTCTATTCTATTTCATTGATCTATGTGTCTGTTTTTGTGCCAGTACCATGCTGTCTTGATGATTACAGCTTTGTAATAGAGCTTGAAGTCTGGAATTGTGATGCTGCCAACTTTGATTTTCTTTTTCAATATTGCTCCAGCTATTCGGTGTCTTTTCTGGTTCCATACAAATTTTAGGATTGTTTGTTCTAGCTTTGTGAAAAATATTGATGTTAGTTTGATAGGGATTGCACTGAAATATTGCATTGTAGATTCTCTGGGTAGCACAGACTTTTTTTTTTTTTAGATTTTTTTTTTATTTATTTGTCAGAGAGAGAGAGAGAGAGAGAGAGAGAGCGAGAGAATGAGCACAGGCAGAGTGGCAGCCAGAGGCAGAAGGAGAAGCAGGTTCCCTGCCGAGCAAGGAGCCCGATGCGGGACTCGATCCCAGGACGCTGGGATCATGACCTGAGCAGAAGGCAGCTGCTTAACCAACTGAGCCACCCAGGCGTCCCATGGGTAGCAGACATTTTAACAATATTTGTTCTTCTACTCCATGAACATAGGATGTTTTTCCATTTCTTTCTGTCTTCCTCCATTACTTTCATAAGTGTTCTATAGTTTTCAGAGAAGAGATCCTTTACCTCTTTTGTTAGGCTTATTCTCAGGTATCTTATGGTTTTTGGTACAATTGTAAATGGGATTGATTCCTTGATTTTTCTTTCTCCTGTCTCATTTTTAGTGTATAGAAATGCCACTGATTTCTGTGAGTTGATTTTATATCCTGCCACTTTTCCTATATGAGTTCTAGCAATTTTGGAGTGGAGTCTTGAGTTTTCTACATACAGTATCATGGGATCTGCAACGAATAAAAATTTGACTTCTTTTTTGCTGATTCTGATGCCTTTTATTTCTTTTTGTTTTCTGATTTCTGAGGCTAGGACTTCTAGTACTATGTTGAACAAAAGTGGTGAGACTGGGGATCCCGGTCATGTACCTGACCTCAGAAGAAATGCTCTCAGTTTTCCCCATTGAGAATGATATTCACTGTGGGCTTTTCATACATGGCTTTATGATACTGAGTTCTTTTCCCTCTATCCCTACACTAAAGAGGGTTTTTATCAAGAAAGATGCTGTATTTTGTCTAACGCTTTTCCTGCATCTATTGAAAGGATCATATAGTTCTTGTCCTTTCTTTTATTAATCACACTTTTATTAATCACACTGATTGATTTGTTAAACCACACTTGCAGCCCAGAAATAAATTCCACTTGGCTGTAGTGAAGAATCCTTTTAATATTTTGTTGGATCTTATTGGCTAGTATTTTGGTGAGAATTTTGGCATCCATGTTCATCAGGGATATTGGTCTGTTAATTCTTTTTGGTGAGGTCTTTGCCTCATTTTGGGATTGAGGTAATGCTGGCCTCATAGAACGAGTTTAGAAGTTTTCCTTCCATTTCTATTTTTTGGGATACCTTCAGGAGAATAGATAATAATTCTTCTTTAAATGTTTGGTAGAATTCCCCTGGAAGTCATCCAGTCCTAGACCCTTGGTTTTTGGGGAGTTTGTTTTTTTTTTTAATTACTGCTTCAATTTCTTTGCTGGCTATGTGTTTGTTCAGGTTTTCTATTTCTTCCTGATCAGTTTTGGTAGTTTACATCTTTCCAGCAATGCATCCCTTTCTTTCTAATTGCCTAATTTTTTGGCATATAAAGCTTATACTTGTATTTCTTTGATGTTTGTTGTGATCTCTCCTCTTTCATCATGATTTTATTTTTTTTTAAGATTTTATTTATTTATTTGACAGACAGAGATCACAAGTAGGTAGAGAGGCAGGCAGAGAGAGAGGAGGAAGCAGCTCCCTGCCAAGCAGAGAGCCCAATGCGGGGTTCAATCCCAGGATGCTGGGATCATGACCCGAGCCGAAGGCAGAGGCTTTAACCCACTGAGCCACCCGGGTGCCCCTCATCATGATTTTATTAATTTGGGTCCTTTCTCTTTTCTGTTTGATAAATCTGGCTGGGGGTTTATCAATCTTGTTAATTTTTTCAAAGAACCAACTCCTACATTCGTTGATCTGTTCTACTGCTCTTTTGGTTTCTATTTCATTGATTTCTGCTCTAATCTTTATCATTTCTCTTCTCCTGCTGGATTTAGGCTTTATATGCTTTTTTTTCTCTAGCTCCATTAGGTGTAATGTTAGGTTGTATATTTGAGACTTTTCTTGTTTCTTGAGAAAGGCTTGTATTGCTATATACGTTCCTCTTAGGACCACCTTTCTGCATTCCAAAGGTTTTGAACTGCCGTGTTTCAATTTTCACTTGTTTCCATGAATTTTTTAAATTCTCCTTTAATTTCTTGGTTGACTCATTCATTCTTTAGTAGGATGCTCTTTAACCTCCAGTATTTGTGTTCCTTCCAAATTTTCTTTTGTGATTGAATTCGTTTTAAAGCATTGTGGTCTGAAAATATTCAAGGAAGAATCCCAATCTTTTGGTACTGTTTGAGACGTTATTTGTGACCCAGTATGTGATCTATTCTGGAGAGTGTTCCATGCACATTTGAGAAGAATGTGTATTCTCTTGCTTTGCAGTTAAATGCTCTGAATATCTGTGAAGTCCATCAGTTCATCGTGTTGTTCAAAGCCCTCTTTCCTTGTTGATCTTCTGCTCAAACTATCTGTTATTACTATGAGCGGGGTGTTAAAGTTCCCTACTATTATTGTATTATTATCAATGATTTTCTTTAATTTTGTTATTAATTACCTTATATAATTGGCTGCTTCCAAGTTAGGGGCATAAATAATTATAATTGTTAGATCTTCTTATTGGATAGAACTTTTCATTATGATACAATGTCCTTTGTCTCTTCTTACAGTCTTTTGTTTAATGTCTAATTTGTTTGATGTAAGGACTGCTAACACAGCTTTCTTTTGATGTCCAGTAGTATGAAAAATTCTTCTCTACCCCCTCACATTCAATCTGGAGATGTCTTTGGGTCTAAAATGAGTCTCTTGTAGATGGCATGTCAATGGGTCTTGTTTGCTTATTTGTTTGTTTAGCCAATCTGATACCCTCTGTCTTTTGATTGGAGCACTTAGCCCATTTACAGAGTAATTATTGAAAGATATGAATTTAGTGCCATTGTATGATCAGTAAACTTGGCATAGACAGAAGTTCCTGCTGATCTTCTCAGGGAGGGGCCTATTGCACTGATTCTCAGGTGTGTTTGCTCAGGTGGAATTGCACCATCCTTGCCAGGGGGCTGGGCTCAGTGTAAGTGACTCTGGAGCTGATGTGAGGGATGAAAATGGTGGCAACAATGAAAACAAAGTGAAAGCAAAAAAAAAAACCATTCTAAAAAAATGGGTAGAGGTCTTGAATAGAAATTTCTCTAAAGAAATACAGATGGCCAAAAGACACCTGAGAAGATGCTCAAAATCACTTATCATCAGGGAAATGCAAATCAAAACAAACACGAGGTATCATTTCACTCCAGTCAGAACGGCTATTACCAAAAACACAAAAAATAACAAGCATTGTAAAGATATGGAGAGAAGAGAACTCTTGTGCACTGTTGATAGAAATGTTATTTGGGGCAACTACTATGGAAAATGGTATAGAAGTTCCTCAAAATATTAAAAATAAAACTATCATACAATCCAATAATTCAACTTCAAGGTATTTATCCAAAGAAAATGAAAACACCAATTAAAATGGATATATGCACCCTGATGTTCATTGTAGCATTATTTACCATAGCCCAGATATGAAGATAACCTAAGTGTCCATCTGTTGATAAACTGAAAAAATTATGTCTATATATATAATATAATATTTTTCAGCCATGAAAAAGAATGAAATCTTGCCACTTACAACACACAGATGGACCTAGAGGGTATTATACCAAATGAAAAGTCATAGACAAAGACAAATATAGTTTCATTTCACTTATATGTGGAATATATAAAAAATGAATAAATAAATAAACAGAAACAGACTCATAAATACAGAGAATAAACAGGGGCTTGCCAGAAGGGAGGGCTGTGAGGGGATAACCAAAATAAGTGAAGGGGATTGAGAGATACACACTTCCAGTTAAAATTAGTAAGAATGGGGATAAAAAGTACACCATAAGAAATATAGTCAATAACATCGTAATAATGCTGTATGATGACCGATGGTAACTATGGTTATTGCAAACACTGTACAAAGTTTAGAACTGTCAAATCACCATGTTGTACACCTGAAACTAATACAACATAGTATGTAATCTATACTTCACTAAAAAAGGTAAAAGAAATAGCATTGCAATAAACACATTTTACGTGTTTTTCCTCTCTCTGAGCATTTCATTGGCATGGATAAGAAATTACTAGACTTACAATAGTATATGTTTTACAGCTCTTGATTCATATCACCACAAAGATTTATAGAAAAATTTCCACCTTCAGTCTACTGAATATCTATATCACCATGCCTTTATCATACACTTACCAAAAAGACTTTTTTTAAAGTTTTAATCCTTTCTTAAGATAAAATGTTATATTTTCTGAATTTATTTGATATATAGGGCTGCTAAATATTTCTTTTTGTTTAATATTCATTTTTTTCTTTCTTGATTCATCTATCCCTATTTTTTGCCTCCTGTCCCTCCAGACATATTAGCTTTCTTTGTGGCCTTGCAAGACCTCTTTGCATATTATAATGTTTGACTGTTTATATTTATTATAAATACCTCTATCTTATTTGTTACTTGCTTTTTATTTTAATTGGGATTTTTTGGTGCAGTAGCTTTCAAGTTTTATGTAGTCAAAGCTATTTATCTTTTCCTTTGGGATTACTTTTACAGCTTTTATGTTAAGTAAATGCTAGTGTCTCTAAAATTAAGTTTGAAATATTGACAGTTGGTATCTCTATCATTTCAAGTATTTTGTTAGTTAATAAAGAAATTACAGCTGAAGGAATCATTTGTAACTGTTCTGACAGGAAAGAGAAAAAGGAAGAGTAAGAACAAGAAGATAGAAAATATCTCCTTAGAGATATTAATCACTGTCAACATTTTGTTAGAGTGCATTGACTAAGGTTTGTTTATATAATTTAACTTATTTGAAATAGTCTTTTCTCTCATATGTTTTCATTAACTTAATGATGCTCTTAATCTATTATTTCACGTATAATTGTAATTATTCCCTTTTTGTTGGTATTTTTGTTTCATTTGTTATGGAATACAATGAAAGATGCAAGACAGTTTTAGAGTGTCTTTCTGATATCCAGGAGACATTTGAGAGAAAAATAATCACAATTAAAATAGCAATATGGCTGGGTACAATTCAATTTAGTATATATGTCCTGCTGCTTCATACAACTTTCCTAAGAAGTCATGTCAAATAATATTAGTTATTCCTATGTCCACATAACAAATAGTTATTGTCAAGTTCTTTTCTAAACATCAAAATACAAAGGAGAGGAATTTTATAGACTAGGTGGGGTTTACTTTCAATTTCTGCTTTATAAAGAGTAATATAATTAATATGCTTTCCATAAAATTTTCTCATCTTTTTGATGCATAGATTTTTACAATATCCATATAAAAATAAATAGAAGTATACATGCAATGCTTAAGGAACATAGTGGAAGGGATAGAAATGCTGACATCTAACCATCTATTTCAAGGTATCTCAAAATTTATGTAGCCCAAACACAACTTTGACCCTTGCTCCTCATCCCCAGCAACACCATAACAAAATATACAAAAAGCTCTTGATTTCAAGTAGATCTCACTGTTTCAGTAAATATCATAATTTTTACTGTGGTTCAAAGTCATAAACCAAGACATGTTTGATTCAGATCCCATATCCCTTGAACTCAACTCAACAGTAAATAGTATGGGTTCTATTTTGAAAATGTGTCTCAAAACCATCCACTTCTCTATACCTCCACTTCACCATGCTGATTCAAACAACTTCACTCTCTGTCCTGAACAACCACAAAACCCTAATTATTTCCCCTGCTTTTGATTGCTCTCCATAAAGTATTCCCCCAGCCAGAGTGATCTTTTTCAAATTTAAATCAAATCATGTCATATCCTTGCTTAAAGTTCTTTGTAGGCTCTAGTGGCACTAGGAGTAAAATTATCTACAATTTTAACAAAGACATACTTGGTTTCCCATCTTCCCCAGCCTCATCTCAGACTACTTTCCTCTAATATATCAGCATAATATATTCATTATCTGCTCTTTTATGGCAAAACCACCTTGTAGATTGCCAGTGATGGGGTAGGTGTATGTTTAATTTAGGGGCAAGTTTATGGCAAGCCCACTTGGCCACATATCTAGAATCACACTGTCCAAGCAGTTCTATCCAGTAATAATAGACAGTTGTGACATTTGATTTTAATCTGTCCAACTTCTGCAATCATCTCTCACTTGGTTCTGAATGTGGGAGAGAAAGAAAGAAGCATAGTTAGTTTGTCCCCTGAAGCCTACTATGTAAATCTTTTTATACCTCATAGTGCCCAGTATGATTGAAAAAAAATTACTAAATTGAATTCAATGTAAAATAGAATTATGTTAAAGTAATACTGTATTATAGTATGAAAGAAAATATAGATCCTTCTATATTAAAAAATATAGACGAAAAATATAGTGAAAAATATACACTATACTTGCTTTACTTTAACATATAGTATACTTATTTTACTTTTCCTCATACATGAAATAGGATTCACATTGGTCCTACCATCTCACATGGTTGTGAGGACTAAGTAGAGAGTATATAGATACCACCCTGAACATGCTAAACGAATGACATATTTATTGCTGAGTCAGCGTGCTCCCTCTCTCAACAGTATGAATTTGTGCAGAATGAGTGGAAAAATCAAACCAGAATGGAATTGCTAGGGTCAGTTATAAAGAAGTATATCCAATGACCTAGATCGTGTTTCCCAAATTGTGTTTTGTGGATCACTAGTTGTGAAAAATATTAATGGGTTTCTAGGGGTGATAGTGGGGGAAAGCTATAAAGAATTCTTCAGTGAAGAAAAGTATTTAACCCTGTACTTCCCAAATATACTTGATCATGGAAACCACTTTTTTCCCCAAGATTATTATTCAGAATGAGTACTCCACAGAGATTAGGACATGATGATTAAGGGGAAGAGGGTAGAATATCTGGTGAGGACTTCTTGATTTATTACAATATTCTGGTGAATTTTGCATAGTATTAAGTCAAAAAATTCTAAACACCTTGCTCCTCCTGTCCTTATCCTAGGACTGTATATTTACCACTATACCTAACAAATTCCTATTCAAATGTAAGTTCAATTTGAGTACCCCCTTCCTAAAATAGTTTTCACTGCCCTTTACCCAACCATACTCAATTTATTCAGATATATCTATTGAACACCAATTAGGTACTAGGTGCTGTTCTAGGTGCTGGGATTAAACATTCAATTCATCATCATCATCCTCATCCTCATCCTCATCATACATCATGGAACATCCATTCAATTAGGGAAGAAAAACACTGAACAAACAAACACACAAATACTAATTCAGGAGTGAAAAATGCTATAAGGGAGATAGAAAGTGAAGTGATGGCTACTTTATATTCAGTGGTCAGTGAAGGCCTATCTTATAAGATGTCACCTGAATGACCTGAAGAAAGGGAGATAATGAGCCACAAAGTCTCCAGGAGAAAGGCATTCCATACAAGTGAACGATGAGTACAAAAGTCCTAAGGCAGGAACTCTTTGGCTTATCTGAGGTGATGCTGGCAAGATGGCATGGGTGGCATAAAATGAGGTAGGTAGAGAATGGTAGGAGATAGATCAGGAGATTAAACAGAGTCAAATTATTTAGGGCATTGTATGCCTTTATGGTGAGAGGGAAGACACTGGAAGGTTGGCCAGGTGAAATAACATTATCTAACTTATAAAAGTCTATCTGCCAGTTTACAAAAGGGTACAAGGTACAACAGTGAATGCCAGGAACAAGGTAAGAGGCTTTTTCAAAAGTTCAGGCAAGGGATGTTAATGGTTTATAGGTAAATGACAGAGAAGAGTCAAGAAATATTGTGAAAGGAAAACTAGTGGACAATTTTTAAACTTTTTGATCTTAGGGTCTTAGGACCCTTTTGCACACTTAAAATTATTGAGAATACTAAAAAGTTTTTGTTCATGAGAGTCATATCTGTAAATATTTAATATATTAAAAACTAAAACTGAGATACTTTTAAAACCTATGAATATACAAGTGTACATTTCATTAGCCATCAGAGCCATGATGCCATTGCATGTCATAGTGCAACAGTGGAAAACTCCATGGAGCACTCATGTATAAATAAGAGTGAACCAGGCAAAATGTCTTTATATTATTATGAAGATAGTTTTGACCTCCTAGGACTTCTGAAAGGGTCTTGGAAACTACCAAGGAGTCTGGAGCCACACCTTAGGAAGCTGGTGTAGAGGGTTTTCTGATGGATTGGATGTAGGGGTGTGAGAGAAAGAAAAGAATCAAGGATGGGGTCAAGTCTTTTAGCCTGGGCTGCCATTAACTGAAATGCAAAGTTTAGTGCTACACATCCTAAGCTTAAAATGTTCCTTAGACAATCAATTAGGATTTAGAGAGTAGCAGGCTGGATATGGGCCAGGAATTCAGAAAGTGAGTGCTGGAGATAAACAAATTTAGGAGTAATCAGCATATACATAGCATTTAAAGTTCTGGCATTGGATAGGGAGTTGTACTGAAAAGAGAAAAGGTCTGAGAGTGAGCCCTGGGGCATTCTATCAGTGAATTCCATCAGTATAATTCTAAACATTATCTGTAGAGAATACAGTCTCCCTCAATTGATTAATCATTCCTTTAGGTCATTTTCATATTCAAATCTCCTCTTATGACACCCGGCAGACAGTAAACACTCAACTATATTTATTAAGTTAATAGATAAATAAAGCAACAAAATACTCTGTGGTGCTTTCATAGCTAAATTTCACAATATTAGAAAAGACCAGGTTAGGAAATTGAGAGAGACACAGCGAGAGAGGGAACATAAGCAGAGGGAGTGGGAGAGGGAGAAGAGCCCAGGACCCTGGGATCATGACCCAGGCTGAAGGTATATGCTTAATGACTGAGCCACCCAGGCACCCTCACCTATGCATTCTTATTCAGACTGCTGAGAGAGGCTTAGAGAAGGACATGTCAAAGAGTGGTATCCGCTTAGACTTTTATGTATTTGGAAGAAAAAAAACCCTGAATAACATGAAAAAAAAATTTTAATAAAGTCTGCTGCTATCAATAGTACTGTGGGCACAAAATTCAAAAATTATATTTCATGCTTGGAGTACATGGGTGGCTCACTTGGTTGAGCATCTGACTTTTTGTTTTTAGCTAGGGTCATGATCTCAGGGTAGTGAGCCCTGTGTCAGGTTCTGTGCTTAGTGGGGAATCTGTTTGAGATTCTTTCTCCCTCCACTCTCCTCCTTCCCCTGCTTGCTCTCTCTCTCTAAGATAAATAAATAAATACATAAACAAACAAAATCTTTTTCTAAAAAACTCTATTTCGTGCTTAGCAAAGAGATGAAAATAAATTTACATGTAAAAAGTGTCAGTAACAAATAATTCCTTGCTTTCCTACTAGACAAAATGAAGGATTTCACCAAAAGAAGAGAAGTAAAGATGAATAATATTTCACTGGCATATGATTGGCATTACATTCATACAGAATGCTGATGATTTCAGCCATTAATTGGAGATGCAGCTTATAGAGGACACTTTCTGGATCCTGGCTTTTTCCTCCCGTGCATTAGGTCAGGCTGACCCAACACTGTGCCAGTTTATCTTTTTTTATTTATTTATTTATTTATTTATTTATTTGAGAGATTGAGCATGAAAGAGAGAAAGCATGAGAGGAGGAAGAGTCAGAGGGAGAAGTGACTCCCTGTCGAGCAGGGAGCCTGATGGAGGGAACTTGATCCTGGGACTCCAGGATCATGACCTGAGCCAAAGGCAGACGCTTAACTGACTGAACCACCCAGGTGCCCCAATGTGCCAATTTATCCTCACTGGCTTCTCTCACACCCCAAATTTCAGGGGTTTATACTTCCTATGGCTCTCTTATCCAGAACTCTAAGGAATGAAATTCTGGAGATAGTGATCACCCCATATTTAGCCAGTATCATCCTAGGTAGACTCAAATAATTTAGGAAACTTTAAAAGGCTCCCACACACATGTGCTAAAATACAAAGTTGATATCATCAGACCCACTCGTGGATGAGACCATAAGAGTAAGAATATGGTCTCTCAAAGGGTGTTATTTCAAATGTGGGCAAACATGATTTGATCACCACTATGATTACAAGATGGGTCACTATATATGGCTTTACAATTTACAATACCCTATGGCATATCTTATCTGGTTTGAGTTTTACTACGTAATCATGTGAGGCAAATACCACCCTCACTTTACTGACAAATTGAAGGTCAGAAAGATTACACAGAGGGTAGGTATATGACAGAGGCATGATTAGAATTGAATTCCCAGAAAAAGTCACCTACAAGTAAAATTTTGCGTATGATTCCATGAGTTTCATAGACCATCTATAGCTTATCCAAGAATACTGGATTAAAAATACTTGCCTTTAGAGATACCAATGTAATTGTTCTAGTGTTATGCCCAGACTTTTTTTTTTTTAAATCTTCCCACGAAATTCTTATTTGTCAAGGACTACTGGTCAGTTGTTTGGGCCACAGATTTCTCTCTCAATTTTTTTTTTCATTTCCAAATTGTTCTTTGTGTCATCTAAGATTATTCTCTATATTTTCTTATCTTTGTGTTTTTAACCTTTTTTCACATAGCTTTGGTGGCAAGACTCCAAATTATTGAATACAGTCTTCGTTTCCCAAATTTGAGGTACAAACTGTTGCCATCTATGTTTCTGCTCTTATTCCTTTTTCCAATCTATTATTATCCTCCTAAACTTCATCAACCCTTTGGAATATCAATATTCCACCTTGATTATTTTCTCCTCAACAAGTTAACATTAATAATAGACTAATAATAATAATAGTTAATGTTAATAGACTACTGAAGTCAGGAGACCAGAGTTCGTCCAGGCAGTGGCTTTGTAACACAGGGAATTATTCGCCCTTCTAAGTCTCAGCTGCAGTCAGTAAAATAAAGAAAATAGTACCTACCTTGCAGGGTTTTTATAAGAAATAAAAGAATACACATTAAATAATAAAAATAAATGGCTCAATACTTAATAATAAAGAACATTTTTTAAAAGATTATCTCTTTGAAGGTCTTTTTATTCCTTATCTATTTTTGCAGCAACCCAATACAATGTTTTGTACTCTTTCTGAGTTACATGCCTCTGCTTTTTACATACCCACTCTCATTCTAATTTTAAAATTTAGCATATGTATTCTATAACCCTACAGTGCCCAGTAAAATAGTATTCTAGATTTGGCAAGAATTTTATGTAACCCCATAATGGAAGGGAGAGATAGTATGGTTTGTTATTAACTTATTACTAGCTCATTAAGCATCCACAAAATCCAGAAGAATATAAAAAATATTATTTTCTTCAAGTTTTGAGTTATCATCTGATCTAAACAGAATCTATTGTGGGTAGGAATTCAGGAACAGTTTATCTTTCTTCAAATCATCTATCTCCCTTAGTCTCTTTAGAGAACTGGCCCTTTGACTTTTCTCTTTCTTTTCTTTACCCTTATGGCCTGTTTGCTTCTTTTTGATAGGGTCCCTCCTTAGCTGCAAAAGAATGCAGCCTGAAGTCATTTCATTCTGTTGAGTTATACTTAGAGTAGGATTTAAAATATGTGGTAGGATCTGGACAGTACCAGGAACGCCTCAAGAATATCAGAACTTTCATATTTTTCAGGTTGACTTCCTATTAGCATCTGCCGGCATTCAATAAAAGGTTACTATAATGTTCAATATTAAGCACGTTTGGATGATTTCTATAATATTGTGCTAACAGTAGTCTCTTTCTCTTTCTTCACCTTCTTCCATTATTTTACATTTGATGTGTGTCATAAAATAGGAGAAAGAAGTGGAAAAACTCATCTGGCTAAAACCACCACCAAGGGCACAGCTCAAGAATCCAGTGCTCTAACAACTAACTGATGCTTTATCCAAAGTATCTCCTGCATCCAGTAATGCCAAGAGTGTTTGAACTTTGAAGCTAATTACATTTAATCACTCCTCCTATTATAAAATTTAATATTTCAATCCCCATCACTCATGTCTCTCCAATCAACTTTTAGTTTCCTCTTTCCCATTCTCTACACCAAAGTTTAATTTCTGCTTGGGGGAAATTGCATTCTTGAAGGACTTTGCCCTCAAAATCACCAAATAAAGTTACATTTTTGTCTCCCTTTTACCTCATCATCTATAAGTTTTGAAAATGTTGACAAGTCTCTTCTTCTTTTCTCCCTTTATATTCATGGTAATGTTTTTGTCTTTTCTCTTACATCTCTCAATGCTCCTTCTCTCTTTTGCTAAGATCTTCTTCCTGAAGTATATGTGAAGAAGTTACTTAAACTTTCTTGTCCTCAATTTTTTCATCTATAATATTAAAACAAAATCAATTCCAAAATATTATGAAAATAAAATTATATTAGGTGTTCAATAAATATTACATTCCTTAAGTGTAAATATTTCCCAGCATTCTATCTTTGGTACTATCTCCCTTCACCATTAAATTCTATAAATGACTATAAAATCTTTTCTTTAAGCCCCTACTCTCTCACCAGAGCTCCACTCCAGTATTTCCAATTTGTATATCGTGCCCCACACTCAATATGTTTACAAAACCAAATTTATCATGTTTCTCCCTCCAAAATGAACTTCTGCTCTAGTCTTTCCTCTATCTATAAATAGCATTACAAAATCCCAGTAGACTGGGCTCAAATCATTAGTCATCTTTACCTCCCTTAGATCTAATCCATTTCTCCACACACTGAGGCTTTATCCAAATTGTCTTTTACATTAAATACTGTAGGAAAAGAAAAAACATCATAACCAAGTGGTATTTATCCCAGAAATGTAAAGTTGAATTGGTATTTATAAATAAAACAATGTAACTTATTACATTAACAAGAACAAAAGATGAAAAAAATATGATTATCTAAGTATATACAGAAAAAATTGAAAAACATCGACACCCTTTTATGCTAAAAATTCAGCAAACTAGGAGTTGGAGGATACATACAAAAAACTTATAATTGACATTATGCTTAATGCTGAATGCTTTCCTTCAAAGATAGAGAATAAGGCAAGGATTTTGGTTATACCACTTCTATACACCACTGAACTGCAGTCACAGCAGTAAGAAAAAGAAATAAAAAGTGTAGAGACTAGAAAAGAAGTAAAACCATTATTATTCTCAATGATGGAAAGAACTTTAAGAAGCTTACTTAAAAATAAAAACTACTAAAACTTTTAAATGAAGTTATCCAGGTGGCAGGATACAAGGATAATATAAAATTCAATTGCATTCCTATATACCAAAAACAAACAATTAGAAAGTGAAAATAATAAATAATACTAAAGTATTAACTCAATGAGGACAGGAAAGTCTTTTTCTGTGTAGGAAAAAAAAAAGAATCTTAACTCCTACCTCACACCATACAACAATTTGAGATGGATCATAGAACTAAATGTAAAAGCAAGAACCAGAAATCTTCTATAATATGTACCACCCATATATGAGTGGTACATATATTCACAACCTGGACAAGACACAAAAAACACTACCCATTAAAGGAAATATACTGAGAAATTGTAAATCACCAAAATTTAAACATTCTGTTCACCAAAGCCATCATTAAAAATATTTAGGCAAATCACAGAGTGAAGAAAAATATTTGCAGTACATAAACTTGATAAAGGACCCTTATTGTTAGGAATTACAAGACAATTTATAGAGAATTACTACAAATCAACAAGTAGGAAATTAAACAACCCCATTAAAGGACTTGCATAGGCACTCCTCAAAAGATCTAAGAATGGGCAATAACCACAGGAAAAGGTGCACAACATTATTAGTTAGCAGAAAAATGTAAAATTAAAACCATAATGAGAAATCTTTTCACACCCATACAAATGGCTAAAATATAAAAATTTAAAAGTCTAATATACCAAATGTTTGACGGAAGGAGAGAACCTAAAATACATATTTCTGTTGGGGATTATAAAATGGAACAACTACTCGGGAAAATTCTTGGGAAGTTTCTTATAAAATTATTTATTCATCTACCCATGACCCAACAATTCCACTCTTTTGTATCTCTATGAAAATATATGTCCATAAGAAGATGCAAATGTGAGTACTGACAGCATATTCATTCAAAATAGCAAACAGCCGGAAACAACACAAATATCAATCAATAGGAAAATGGATAAACAAATTGTACTATATTGATCCAAGAGAATACTTCTCAGCAAAAAGGAACAGTATGAGTGAATCCCAAAAACATTATGTTGAGTGAAAGAAGTCAGACACTGACATACATAAAACAAACACACATTGTAGGATTCCATGTACATAAAGTCTAAGATTAGACAATCCTAATCTATGGTGATAATAATCAGAAGTTACTTCTTAGGTGGGACTGGGTAGAGTTGATTGGAAAAAGGCGTGAAGCAACTTTCTGGGTTGATAATGTTTTAATATCTTGCTTTGAGTGGTGGTTACACTTACATATACAAATGGTCAAAATTAACTGAATTGTGTTTTATTTCTCCATTAGGGAGAAAAAAAGATGTTTCACCAGGAAAACATTAAAAAAAAAAAAGCTTCATGCAACTAGCATATAACTACTAGAAAGAAGAAAACTTGGTGTATCAATAGACTTACCTAAATTTTTTTCAATGACATTATTTTTTTCAAGTATTTTTAAGTACTTTTTCAAGTTTCAAAGTAATTTTATTTTCAAGTATAAATAAATAAACCCAGCCTTGTGAATTCATCTAAACAGAGAAACTCGGGCTTGTGGATCAGTATACTGGAGAGAAACAAAGAGTAACCAGTAGCCTAAAAATATTTCAGTCTCTGTGAATAGAAAATAGAATGCTTTGCAATCTGAAGAATTTTATGACATGAAAGAGCCCAAAGAAGCAAAGGTAAAAAGATCAAACACAGGATGCAGAACTAACAGCTGTGAATAGTGAGTTAAATATGCTGAATAGAATCAAACTTAACAAAGCACCACAAGTTGGTAGTTTCCAAGTAATTAATACACTAATTAGAAGCACATGCAATGTGTAATCAGGCCTACCTCATTGTGACAGCAAGGACTCCTTGGTTACAATGGATATTCTCCATTTGCAGGTAGAGTTATGGAAAGTAAATTAGGTAAAGGCATGCTTGAGGCAAAGACGAAGTAACAATTTGCTCTATCTAAGCAGTCTCTATTTGTAGTGAATGAGATGAAAGTTCCGTTTTCATCTCACATCTGTTCTAGATCATTCTTCTCACAGTAAGACTGAACATATATGCTAATACTTGGGCAAATATATGTAAATTCATAGATAAGAGTTGTACTTATACTTTTCTTTCCAAAGCTCATTCCCAGTTTTAAGAGTGAAACGATCATTTCATCCATGTTATTAATGTCTAATTAGTAAATAAAAAAATGTTTGAATACCACAAGTCAATCTAACTTCACATTTCTTGCATTTCTACATAAAGCCAGAATTATGAGACACTTTAGAAGATTAAACCTGTGATCAAAATATGGGCTTACATAAGCTAACCAATAATTATCTTTTCTTTGGAATAGTTAGCTCTTGACAATGTTTCATCCCTGACAAACCTGTTACTTGTCAGAACACACCAGGGAGTCCACTATTTTAACCCTCTAGCTGTCCCCCATCCACACCCTCTAGTCTCTTATCCTTTTCTTGAAATCACATATCCTACTTATATTCCCTGTAATTACTTCTACTTAAATTTTCTATTACCTGCTCTTTACTGAGAATAGGGAGCCTAGAAGATCAGAACTCATAAGAAGAAATAGATAAAGTACCAAAGTCTCTGAGGTGAAAGGAACAGTAGTCCAACTGAGGTTATATTCTTTCCCAACTATACACCTTAGCTGCTACTGTTGTATTACATACATACTTCAGGCTGCACTGGCTCAAATTTAAATACCATCACCTTAGTTTCCTGACTTTCTCGCTTTATATTTTTCCTTCCTAAATCATTGTAACATCTAAAAAGGGAAGGTGGAATCAGTTGCTTCATAAACATTTATTAATGGATAGAATCAAGTAATCAAGTCAAAATGGAATTTCTGGCTACTGCTACTATTTTTTCAATTAACCAAAATAAAATAGAGTAGAGAATGCAAAGAAGAATTTATGGAGTAAGCGCCCTTACAGTTGATTAGGTTACAAATATGTAGAAAGAAAATCTGCTTTTTATCCATTAAATGACTAAATTCATTTATATTAATTTATGTTGATATAAAAATAAATGTGTTTAGTAATGGATATCATTAACTTATGCATAAGATAATCTCCTACCCAAGGAACTAAAAATGCTGAAAATGTAATGGCTGCACAGTAACACCAGAAACACCTTCATATAATGAGAGACCCAGGGAAGATAAATGTGACATATAGCCTCAAACCTGGATTTAGTGAAGTTTATTTTTTGAACCAAATGAATTAGATCTAATTTTTCTGGGGAAAAAAAAAAAAGAAGGGATCTTTGAAGACATTTCCTTCCCCACATAGTTGGATACTGTATGAAATGTTACCTTGCCTAAATGAACCTGGAAGTTCCATTCTCATAAAGATATTGTACAACCAAGAAGAGGAGGAGACAACTCTTTCATTAAGAAAAAAGGAAAAGGAACTTTGAATCAGTTGCACAATTTTGCCTCTTGGGAGTGTCAATATCCTTATCCATAACACTATATAATATTACATTCTCTTGAAATTAATGAAGGTTAAATGAAACAGTTTATGTGAAAGTGTTCTATAAACTACAGGGAATATGTGAAGTTAAAATGCCATTTTATTCATGAGACTGAATGAAATATAAACTGACAAAATGAAATATAATGAAAATAAACTAAAATAAATCATATTGAAGAAGGTAGATATTAAGCAAATCATTGTTCATTTAGACCAAAACAGTCTTAAAAAGAGATATTTGTCTTACAAATTGGCTCAAAGAATTTGTTCATACTACATATCTAAGTAGATGGTGAATGGCATTGATTAGATCCAAAATCCCCCTCTCTTGGATTTTGTGAGGCCCATTCAGAATGAGCCAGGTTGAGAACACCACCAATTCCATGTTCTGAGTCCATCTGTTGGCAAAAATGTAATGCAAACAGCTTTATAAGTGCTATTTTCAATGAAATATCACAGAACAGCTTGTCCCAATGATATTTCTAAAGCTTGCCTGCAAACCGCCTACTGGGAAATCCAACTGAAAGAGAAGAGGGAAGAGAAAGAAACCTATACATACAAGTGACAAAAATTGAAAAAAAGAACAAAAGATAGAGGGAGACAAGCTAGAGGAAAGTGAGCACTGGAGAAAAATAAGGAGCAATGAGAGGTGCAATATTAAACACAGGCAAAATTAGTTGGAAACCATAAGGAATAGAGGATTTTTTAAAAAGTTATCAAAACAACTTGGGTTGGAAGATAGAAAAGTGATCACAAATAATTTGGCATGTCCAGCAAAGGAAGCTAAAAGGAGCAGGAAAACCCAGAAAACATGTAATAGCTAAGTAATTGGAGGATAATTATTAAAATGCGAGAGGAAAATGATGTAAAATAGCCATTTTTCTAAGTTTCACTTTTTTTTTCCTGTAATAACAAATTCATTATTCCAAAAATAATATAGATTTTAATGTGTATCATTAACTCCAAGGAAGGAAACATCCTCTTCCAAGTCCCTTCTTTTAATCTAAAAATGTACTCATATAGCACAAAAGAGACCAGGCATTACAATATAAGTAGTATACATGCAATGATTAAAAAACAAAATATTTTACTGTAGATGATGTCATTCTGGGCACTTACCTGGGGTCGAATAACTTTAACAATATTTTTGAGGGCAGTGTCAGGGGATGGAGGTGAGCAGTCAGGTGTTGGGCCTGTTGAGCTGTTTCTATGGTTACTACTTCCTGGAGCAGTAATTGCTACCTCAGATGCATTATCTGTGAATAAAAATAGAACTGCCATAAACCTAATCACTCAGTTTACCATTTAAGACTTGAAATTACTTTAGTGAACATGAATTGAGTTTTTAACTTAAAACTGGTATCAATTATAAGATCATAATGAGGAATATGCACAGCAGTATATTTTAAAGATAATGTTTATTGAATGCTTTGCTTTCCTTTGGAATGGTAAATATCATACCCTGTAGTATTATTCCAAGAAGAGAATTATTATACAATTCATAATGATAGATCACCCACCACAGCTATTAAGACTGTCATTATTATACAAATGGCCAAAACTTCAGCTTACCTAAGAAGAATATGATTTTTTATATGAATGGGCTTAGTTTTCCCCATCATCTCTCAAATGGTTATTGATCTTCTTAAAGTGGAAATTTTGCATCTCCCTGAGGTATAAAATCCAAATTCAAGCCTCCTCAAACTAGTTTCCCCAGAAGTCCCTCAAACTATTGAGAGGCATCCCAGTGAACTAACCTGAGGAAACACTGACATTTGTGCACAATAGTTTTATAATGTAGACTGACACAAAACTATCACACCCAGATAAACACGTCTTATACAAACTAAATCTCTTCCTTATGTTTAGTATTGAGAGTTGGAGGAGGAATAAAGGGATGACTTTAAAATCAGCAACTGGGACACCTGGGTGGCTCAGTTGGTTGAGCAGCTGCCTTCGGCTCGGGTCATGATCCCAGTGTCCTGGGATCGAGTCCCACATCGGGCTCCTTGCTCTGCGGGGAGTCTGCTTCTCCCTCTATCTCTGTCTGCCTGTGCTCACTCTTTCTGACAAATAGATAAAATCTTTAAAATCAGCAACCTGCATAAAACTTCTTAAATTTCTATCAAAACAAAATGACAAGAAAAGATGCAATTTTAGAGTGTTTAATATACTTAGAAAAGGGTGAAAAAGCTCCATAAATAACTCTTGCTAGCACATAAAAGCTATACTATCTTAACGACAAATTTGGCAATCCTCTACAGCTTTGTATGGAAAACGTTGCAAGCTCAGATCTAAAAAACAAACAAAATTCCTTGTTTTTAATTTGTTCCCAATAATTTTCTGTCCTAGGCAGTTGAAATCGTGCAAAAGAGACTGAGACTGTGAATTCTTTATAGATTAGTAAGTTTTCTCTGTTCCATGGCCATTGTCTACAATCCCAAGTGAAAAGTAATTTATGAGGACACCTCTTGCTTACAAAAAGTGAAGGGATGAAAACTCTACCCACCATATAAAAACATAATTCTGTTACACTGGGCAGTCCAGACACAGGTTCATGAAACAAAGAAAATACAAATGTGACATATTGAATTAAATAGATTGTTTATTAAATAAGTCTTAAAAGTACCAGAGCTCACTCTTGACTCAGGTTTAATGGATAAGGTGAGATTTGAATTAGCATCTCAAGATTACCCAGAGTTCTGAAAGACAGTAATTGGGTGGTCTTCTGACTCTAATAGAATTAGTATGAGTAAATACTAAAGCAGAGATAAAATATCAGTCAACAAGACAATGAAAAGTAGCCCTGATCCTCTCCAACTTGTACCTTCCTTTCATTCATTCAACCATACATCTTAAAACATTTAAGGACAAGTATATGTCAGGTATTATGTTATATTCTAGGGAAAAAAAGAACCTTTAGGTAAAAGGTAGGGAAGGATGAGCAGGTAGAGCACAGAGGACATGTAGGGCAGTAAAACTATTCTGTATGATACATTGTCATACATTGTCATTATATATTTGTCCAAACCCATAGAAAGTACAGCATCAAGAGTGAGCCCTAGGATCATTTATATGGACATTGGATGATAATAGTGGGTCAATGTAGGGTCACTGATTGTAACAAGTGTACCACTATGGTGGGTAATGTTGATAGTGGGGAAAGCTGTGCCTGTGAGGGGACAGGGTACAAGAGAAACCTTTATACCTTCTGCTTGATTTTTCTGGAAACCTAAAGCTTCTTTAAAGAATAAAGTTTAGTAAAATTCTTAAAAATCCATGCTCTTAAGAAGTATACAGTCAAGTGTGACATCAGACATGTAGAAAAAGTGTAATGTAATATAATTTGAGACCTGATAACAGATAAAGGAAGCATGATGAAACAGCGAGAGGAGGAGCAATCACCAGACGGTGGCTAGGAAAGAAGAGGGCTGTGAAAGGCTTCCATTTTCAGGCAAGAATGCTGAGATGGAATATAAAACATAAGGAGGGGCATGGAGGTGAAAAGAGCATAGACAAAGCCATTATTTTATGTTAGGAAAAAGTTGGAGATAAGTTTAAATAAGTACAAGGGAGTTTTATTAGTATATAAGTTTATATTTAATTCTGTAGGCAATGAGAAATATTGAGAATATTTAAGCAAGAAGTGACGTAATAATTGTAGCTAATGTTTATTGAACTCCAGTGAAATAATGTTAGAGACTTTGCTCTCTTTCTTTATTCTCACTTTTGTAGTTCTCATTGTTGTCTCTCTGTGTTGTATTCTGAGTAGCTTTTTCATACTCACTTTCCAGTTTATTGGCTCTTTCCTCAGCAGTGTCTAGTCTACTATCAAATCATTTTCATAATTTCACTTACACTTCACAATTCTAAAATTTCTATTTGGTTCTTTTTCAAATATACAATGTCACCATTTGGCATTTTTCAGTTTTTTAGCAATTTCAAGCTTACTTTTATTTAGTAATATTATTTAACAAGCATATTTAACAAGTATTATTTAACAAGCATAGTTTTTGGTTTTTTAAAATCTGTGCCTGATAATTCCAATATCTGAAGTCTTCATGAGTCCGTTTCTGTGTCGCTGACTCTCATTCACAGTATTTTGTTCCATTACTTTTCTCATCTTCAGTTCTGTGCTACTTGTTACTCAACTTTTGTTAGCACAAGATTACAACATTAAACTTAATTCTTTGTCTGTTAGTACATATTAATTCAAAAAAGCATCCAAATTACATTCTAATACCAGATGCTGAAGTCTGTGGACAACTTGCCTGCTCAACATTAGACAATTTATTTAACCTCTCTGGACAACAGTTTTTTAACTTTAAAAATGAGAATGATTAATCATTGTCTAGAAGAAAGTTATTGTTTATGTGTGTGAATAAAATGAGAGAATATATATGAAAAATATCTGGCATATTAACAGGTACATAATATGGGTTTTGTTTTTCCCTATCAACCAAATATCCTCAGAATTAAAATAAAACATAGAAGAGGAAAGAAAAGCCAGAGGGAAAAACAGAACAAAAAAATAATTATAATAACAATGCTTTGCAGATAATACATCTAGAGTAAAGACTGTGTGTACTTGGATAGAATTTGAGAAAAATATCTTTTGGCTATTAACACAAACTGGTAGAGATAGAATTTAATTCCAGGAATAAGAGATGATCCCCTGAGGAATGATTCACTGCAAGGGCTGGCTCTGTTGACTACCTTTGCATCAAAGTCAGAAAAACTGAGGGGTACTTTATGCAGACTGTAAGGCAAATGCCTTTTGAATGTTTCTTATATGTAATTTAATACATAGTACAGGACAGTGGGTAATCAAGTACTAAATTATTTAGAAAATATTATAACTGTCTCCATCTTATGAATCCATGATCTGTATCATTACACTGATAGTTTAATTTTATACTACCTTGCATTGTTCATTATCTCTTCCAGACTAGGTTATATTTCTGCAGACACTTATATTTCCCTTATCCCCTTCATAGCTCTTAGCTCAATGCCTTTAAAAATACTAAATGAAATAAAGTGAATAAAGCAAAACCTGTACGCCAGTGGTAACCATCAAAAATGCCCTTAATTACATGGGGAAAAGTGATCTGGTTTTTGTAATTCTATGGTCCCTTTTGGAGAAAATCCAAATGAGAAGCATATTTTAAATATCTTTTATTATATTATTTATGAAAATGCCAATTATCCAGTGAATTTGTGAAACGACAGCCTGTGTTCAAGACAGTTTTACATGGTCAACCTACATTTTACACCTGCAGCTACAAAACATTGCTGATGAAAAAGGACATGAGGTGGGCAAAAGCTGCTTAAGAGAAAATTACTAAATATACTTGCAATTTCAGACTGAAATGAGACTTATTTTCTAGTCAGCTTCTCTTACTACACATTAAATTATGCATTATGACTGTCCATTTCCTCTAAAATAACAAGCTAAAAAAGATCTTCTAGCTTACTTGAGCTTTTAAAAGTATTCTATGAATACAAAATAATTCATATGCAATGTTACAGAGTAGAATTTTAACATCATTCACTAGCATGTACTGAGCAGCTAAAGTGCACCAGAGACCATGCTAATTCCTATATAGCTGACAAATAGAACTGAGATTACTTCTGGCTGGGGACTCAAGAAAAGTGTCAAGGCAGAGGTGGTGACTAAGCAGGTCTCTGACAGATTAGTAAGATTCACACATGAAGAAATGAGTGGGAAGGGCATTCCAAGAGTTGAAGGTATGATCAGCAAAAGATAGAGAGATGGAAAAGAATTGGGCACAATTGTGGGATAAAGAAGAGTTCAGTTTGAATAGGATATTCATGGAGGAAATACCATGCACTGGATGGACCATAAACAACAAACCTGAGCTTTGAAATCAGACAGACCTAACCTGAAATCCTGCCATATTGTTTTAAATTGAAGCCGAGCTGACATACAATATCTTATCAGTTTTAGGTGTACATTGAAGTGATTTGATATTTCTACATCTTATGAGATGATCTTCACAGTAAGTCTATTTCTGAATTCTCACCATACATTGTTATCAATTCATCTATAGACTTACACTTATTGTAAATAATGCTACAATGAATGGAGAGGTGCATATATTTTCATTCTCTTTGTACAATATCCTAAGTGGAATTGCTGGATTGCATGATAGTTCTATTTTTAATTCTTTGAGGAACCTCCCTACCATTTTCCATAGTGGCTACACAAGTTGACATTCCCACCAGTAGTGCACAAGTTTTCTCCTTGCCTTCACTTCAGTCTGTGTGTGCCTTAAGATCTGAAGCGATTTCTTACAGGCAGCACAGAGATGGGTCTTGTTTGTTTGTTTAACCATTCAGCCATCCTATGTCTTTTGATGAGAGCATTTAGTCCATTTACATTTAAAGTATTTACTGATATGTATGTATTTGTTGCCATTTTGTTAATCGTTTTCTGACTGTTTTTACGATTCTTTTCTGTTCCTTTTCCTTAGTCTCTTTCCTAGTGGTTTGGTGTTTTTCTTTAGTGTTATTTTTGGGTTTCTTTCTCTTTCTCTTTATTTATTTATTTTTTGTGTGCATCTAGCTATTGTAGATTTTGGTTTGTAACTGCCATAAAGTATGTGCATGTGTGCACGTATATACATAAAATGAAAGTAATAAAATCAGGTATATTAAATATTTATAGAAAAAGTATCCCCCAACAAAAACAGAGATGACGGTTATTAAGATGTCAGCTGGGTCTGTGGTTTCATCTGAGGTTTGACTGGAAGCAGTGGGCTTCACTCACTTGGTTGTTGGCAGCACTCCATTTTCATGAACTGTTGGACCGAGGGCCTTAGTTTCTCACTGTCTGTTGACTAGAAACTTCCCTCAGTTCCTTGCCATGTGGGTCTCTCCACAGAGGCTCACAATGGGACAGTGGCTTCTATCAGAGTGAGTAAGCCAGAGAGCAAAAGAAAACTAGCAAGAAGGAAGCCAGAGCTTTTTTGTAATCTGATCTTGGAAATGACACCTATTATTTTAGCCATATTCCATTCACTAGAAGCAAGTCATTGGGTCCAGTCCACATACAAGGGGAGGGGATTATACAAGGGCATAGATACTAGGAGGTGGGACAATTGGGAGTTATGTTAGAGACTGAATATCAACAGTTGTGCAGGAAAAAGCTACTCTCAGTCTACTGATGGCAAAAGAAATGGATACAGCCAGAGAGGAGGAGCAAGATGGCGGAGAAGTAGCAGCTGAGATGACATCGGGTAGCAGGAGATCAGCTAGATAGCTTATCAAAACATTGCGAACACCTACAAATCCAACGGGAGAAAGAACACCAATTCTGGAAACAGGAAATCAACCACTTTCTGAAAGGTAGGACCGGCGAAGTGAATCAAAAGCGACGGGAGGTTAGACCGCTGGGGAGGGGCCGGCTCCCGGCAAGCGGCGAAGCAACGGAGCACTAAATCGGGACTTTTAAAAGTCTGCTCCACGGAGGGACATCGCCAGAGGCTAAACTGGGGTGAAGCCCACGGGGGTTCAGCGTGGCCCCAGGTCCCGCAGGGTCACAGAAGGATCGGGGGTGTCTGAGTGTTGCAGAGCCAGCAGGTATCAGAGCGGGAAGCCGGCTACAGAGACAGAGCCGAAGAGTGAGCTCTCAGCTCGGGGTTACCTTGAACCGGTCGCAGGCTGGGTGAGCTTGGAGCGCGGCCAGAGGCGAGGGATATGGGAGTAGCTGGGGCTTTTCTCTGAGGAGTGGAGCCCCAAATCTCAGCTCTTCCGGGCCGGAAACTAGGAGGCCGCCATTTTCATTCCCGTCCTCCGGACTCTACGGAAAGCGCTCAGGGAACAAAAGCTCACGAAAGCGAAACCAAGCGGATTACTCAGCCCGGCCCCTGGTAAGGAC